>JAVYIG010014565.1:0-40854 GCA_035222895.1 Strongylocentrotus droebachiensis | reverse complement strand
TTTATCAGTACTGAATGACAATGCTGGACAGGATAAGTGTGGTCTACACACTTGGTGCTGTAATAATCAACTCATTTAATTGTGGACATCACCAAGAGACATGACAATTCAGAAGAAACAAAATCATATGAGACAATACGTATAAAAAGGAATATAGTTAAATTACATCCCTTCAAATCACAGAGGAATATTGAATCCTCACAAAAAAAAAAAAAAAAAAATTGTTATTCCTTTCTTTATGCTGTGAACTTCATTGTAGATACAGTTAACAACTAAATTATTCATACCCTGACCAAGTTTGGTAATTTTTAAAGTTTTGTATTTGCACGCATGTGTTCATCTCACATAACCATGTATTCTGATACTAGTGCTCACTAAATGTTTACTTCCATTACTATAAACAGAAGCTGCTTGAGAGTGGTCGGGAGAAGGATCGCTTGTTCCTGGAGATGCAGCAGTCAGCCGTGAGGGCGTCGCCCAGTCCGTCACACCATGCCGAGATGGCAAGGCTCAAGGATGATAACGATAGACTCAACAGGGAAATAGACAAACTCAAAGGTAAGCAATCTGTAGAAGATTGGTATACCTTACATGGTGTGTTGTTATCCCAGTTCTGTACAAACGATCCTTACCATTATATGTCATGAACATCAGAGGGGTGTTTCAAAAAGATCCTTATTCAAAACTTAAGTCTAAGTTCGACTTAAGCTTTATGGAGAGCCATTTGTAGCCTTAAAATAAAATATATTCAAAAGGAAAAATTCAAGTATTTTAGACTTTACATAAATTCCACATTAAGAGCATGAAATCTCCTTGATAATAGAAAATATGAATGATTTGAATCAACATTTTATGCCTTTTAAAATAACTTTCATAAAATTGTTTTCTAAAATGCTAACAGCTTTCCAATATTGTTAAGTCCAACTTAGAGATAAGTTCAACTTTGTGATCTTTGTGAAACACCCCCCTGGACCCCGTCTTCTAAAGAGTTGCGATTGCAAACTTTGAATTGATTGGAGGACTTGTGATTGATTTCGATCAATCACAACTCTTCATAAGACAGGACCCAGTTATGCAATTTTTAAGTCCTGTTGTGCATTGAAATTTTGGGCTTTTGTGTTGTATGTATATTTAGTGTCAGATGTAGTGCTGTAGCAATACAGTCATTTGTAAAATATCTAATTCACTAATGCAACATTGTTGATTTAGTCGAGTGCAATGTAATTAAATATTAGTGACACATCAATAACAACCTCTTGGTTTAATACCTGTCTTGTTGTATGGTTGAATTGTGGATACATTTGAAAGTATGACATTTATTTTAATAATGGAAGGAATTATCATAACTTCATGTATTTCTGTTTCATCTTTGATAGATCTGCTAGCAAGACTGAGATCTCAGAAGCCTGATGAGGATTATGTTGCCTCTCTCAGGGAGGATCTGGATAACAAAAATAAACTATTAGCCAAGGCAAAGTGAGTAAAAAAAAGTTTCTTAAGAAGTTTTGTACCATGTAGTTTGTTACAGGATATTACCTCTAATCTCTGGTTCTAGTTTGCTTTCTGAATAGTAATGTGATCATGATCACCATTGCCACGTCGGCACCATCACCATCGTTATCATTTTCATTATTGTTGTCTTTACCATTATCATTCTCATCATCATCTTGACAGGATATTATCTCTAATCTCTGGTTCTAGTTTGCTTTCTGAATAGTAATGTGATCATGATCACCATTGCCACGTCGGCACCATCACCATCATTATCATTTTCATTATTGTTGTCTTTACCATTATCATTCTCATCATCATCTTGACAGGATATTATCTCTAATCTCTGGTTCTAGTTTGCTTTCTGAATAGTAATGTGATCATGATCACCATTGCCACGTCGGCACCATCACCAGCATTATCATTTTCATTATTGTTGTCTTTACCATTATCATTATCATCATCATCATGACAGGATATTATCTCTAATCTCTGGTTCTAGTTTGCTTTCTGAATAGTAATGTGATCATGATCACCATTGCCACGTCGGCAGCATCACCAGCATTATCATTTTCATTATTGTTGTCTTTACCATTATCATTATCATCATCATCATGACAGGATATTATCTCTAATCTCTGGTTCTAGTTTGCTTTCTGAATAGTAATGTGATCATGATCACCATTGCCACGTCGGCACCATCACCAGCATTATCATTTTCATTATTGTTGTCTTTACCATTATCATTATCATCATCATCCTGACAGGATATTATCTCTAAATGGTAGTTCTAATTTGCCCTCATTATCATAATGTGAGCATGATGACCATCGCCACATTATTACACTATTATCACCATTGACACCCTCACCATTATCATTATCATCTTCATCATCATCATCATCAGAATCCTCATTCTTATCAATCACTAACATTTTATTTCATTTTTAAAATCCATAATCACCAAAATCATCTTCATTTTGAAGTTGATTTCTCTGTATTGATCTAGTTGAATTTATTGATTCATCTGTCATGAATCATATTTTTTTTCTCAATTGGTTGAACAATAACAAAGATGATGTTCATGATTTTAACTATTTTCTCTTTGTCCCCTGCCCCTTTTTTTTGCATTATAGGGAATCCTTAGAGTCTCTTCAAGATGGACAAGAGTCAGATAGACAAGCCAAGCAGAATGCAGTAAGTCTCCTTTACTTGTTCCAGTGAAATTTATATTTGTCCCATCAGCTCAAAAAATCACTTACAAGCTGCAGGAGCTTGTGTCTTTTCTTTGTGGATTTTGTAGAAACTAGATATCTCAACCTTAAAATGGTATATAACAAGCACAGTCTACTCCAGCAAACCCACTATTATGATATCTAAAGAGCAATTAAGAATGTCTGTTCAGAGACACTTCAACATTTACCATTGTCAGGTATACTCGCAGCATGTTAACTGATTTCTCTCTTGTATTTTTCTCTTGTATTTCTCTCTAGGCCAAGCTTCGCAGGAAGATCATGGATCTTGAGGACGACCTCCAAGCCAAGCAAGACCGCATCGATGAGCTTAACAATGCAGGGAGGATCAAGGATGGTCTGATCAAGGTAAGAGCATCCTACTCTCTGAACAAAGTGTGATCCATGGTGGAATCTGTTTGATGTATAATGGTCCGTCCAGAAAGTTGGGGCACATTTAGTGACATACCAGAAGTGAGAAACTATGTCATAAAGTTTTGCATAAAAATCATAGCCAAATATCTTCAGAAGTACTCAAGCTTCATGGTTAATCAATAGTATGGACCCAAGTTTATGTAATGTTAAATGCATCTGGTGTCCATGTAATGCTGGTAAAAAGAGAAATGTGTATTAACAAAGATTTTGTAGAAAAGCAACTGAAACAGGAACGATTCTGGCAGGGCACTTCCTTAATATATTCTTTGCTTAAAAATCTCCAACAGATGATTTCATCTTCCATGTGTAGTAGAAGATCTCATACCTACGTTACATGGACACCGTCATATTTTTTTGCCCCAACTTTATGGAATGACCCATAAGCTATATTCTCTGTCTTCCTTGACGTCCCCTAGCTCATGTCGAATGTGTAGCAATTTTACTGACAGACATTATAGAAGTTGTCTACATGTGTATCAACAGATAAATGGTATCACACCATATTTTGTTGTTATTGTGTGCCTTACATCAAATATGCATGGCCTTTTCTCTCATGTCATGCAAGAAGGTAAATATTTCCCAGCTTGCTTCTATTAAATATGGTTTACCACAGGGTTCTGTACTTGGTCCCATGTTGTTTAATTCTTCATGTAAACATTGATTGCAGGCCTTTCATTTCTTCTGATAGGCTCTTCTCTTTTGAAAATGTCCAGTCTGCTTTGGAAACGACTAACACTCTCCTGGTTTGCTGTTTCCAAGATTTTTTCTGACTTGTTTTCAATTAAAGATCGATCAGTCAATGTTATTTACTGGGTGTAAGCCACAAATATGTTTAAAGAACTAACACTCTCCTGTTTTGTGTTTTTGTGTTGCAGGAACTCAAGATGGAGAACGGCAGATTGGGAAATAGCGACCAATCTCCCAGAGGAAGTGATACATCAGAACAGGTACAACATATTCTTGATTCGTTGAGTACTGTTTTCCCCTGTCGACTCGGTGTAGGAACCAGCAATTCTAGCAGACAATGAGTTGAACATTGTGGGGTAACATATTACAATGAAACCTTTCTATAAAGACCACCCAAGAGAGACAAGAAAAGTGGTCTTTATAGGCAGGTGGTCTTTATGTACAGGTTCCTTTTGTACATGTTTCAATGAGAAACCGTTTTTAAAGGAAAACAAAAAATGTGGTCTTTGTAGACAGATGGGCCCGTATTCTGAAGTCTTGTCTAACTTAGCCACGACTAAAGTTAAAACAACTGTTTAGTTAGACAAGACTTAAACAGGACTTAGACGCGAGGTCGTGTCTAAGTCCTGTTTAACTAAATTTCGTATTCTGAAGTCGTGTCTAAGTCTCGTCTAACTAAACAACTGTTTAAGTCCTGTCTAAGTGGTATTTAACTAAACAACTGTTTAAGTTCTGCGCAAGTCTTGTTTAACTTTCAATCACGACTTCTGCGCATGCCCAGTAGGCGTTAATTCTGACGATAGACCCAATGCGCATGCGTGCGCGCACCGGATAAATAAATTAACGCGCACAGCTAGCTGTGCGCGTGCCTAGCTGTGCGCGTGCTGGTACCATGGTGATGTGATCGTGACGTAATGACTAGACTGCATGCGTGACGTACGTGTACTACACGTACACTGTACACAACGCACTAATAATATCACTTATCAGTGCCTCTGTGCTCGGAAGAACCAGCAAAGAAACTTCTCCAACAGAATGGTTAGTTTATTATAGATTATGGAATTTCCAAGATGTCACCATTAGATAAGAATAGTTAATATTATCGAGAAAAAAAATCAGGCTACACGAGAAAAAATCCTGCAAAATGTATTTGAAATTGTATAGGATGCACGTACCATCGTTCTCCCCGCAAGTTCGGGGTCAGCAAGTAGAGTGTACTGTAGACGTTGAAAAGCAGCAGAATCGCGCCCTTAAACAGGACTTAAACAACCCCTCGCAGTTGTCTAAAGTTAAACAGGACTTAGACAGGACTTCGTGTTTAACTTTATTTAAACACGACTTCAGAATACGAAAAAAGTTAGACACGACTTCGAGTCTAAAGTTAGACGGGACTTAGACAGGACTTAGACAACTGTTTAGTTAAACAGGAGTTAGACACGACTTCAGAATACGGGCCATGGTCTTTCTATACAGGTGGTCACTAAAGCAGGTTTGACTGTATTTACCATTTCTAGAAAAGTGACAGTTTTTAGTCATACATGTAATCCCTCACAAATTCAAATAAACTATGATCTTGATTAGACGTACAGGAGTAGGAAATCAAAATAGGGGTCTTTGACATTTTCCTTGACTGTCTTCTACAGGTGCAATACTTTATTTTTAGATGGTGTAGGATTAGCATTGATATACAAATAATACACAGGAGTGAAGACATTAGTAAGAATTACCCACAAAAGGTACCTTTGCAACACTCTAACTCAACCGTCACGTTGAAGAGACAGGTGTTGATGGCTGACTTGAGGGTGTTTGGACTGAATAGTCTCCTTTTCTTTGTGCTTTTATATAGCTTCAACAGCTCATGCAGGAACAAATCCGAGAGCTTAGTCGCCTTACCAACGCCCTCCACGCCAACCTCCCTCTCAACGTCAACATCACCCACCAGAGTGAGACGGGAAGCAGCCGAGATGCGTCCCACGATGATAGAGACAAGAACAGCCTGAGGGACGTCCTGGGGGCTGAACTGGCTGCCATGCAGACCCTGAGGAGGCAGATTGAGGAGGGCATGGGAAGGAGGAACGATAATCACCTGCATGTGGTGATAGACAGGCAAGGCGCTGTGCAATCTTCAACGACTAGTGGTGTAGGTAGCGGAGTCGGCAGTGACAGCAATGGTGAGTACGCCAGCGAGTGCTCTTGATGTTAAGAAAATTGAACGATGTGTGACTTTAACTCATTCGCGACAATGGTTCTCAAAAAATGATCGCGCAGGACACTCTTCAAAGAGGCAATCCAGCTGTTAAGGCCAGGAATGCACCATTCACTGGCGGGGAAATGCATTTTGTGAGGGACAATTTTTTTTGCTAAATGTTTGTGATGTACATCAAATAAAAGGAAATTAAATCTTTATGAACCATTTTTCACTTATCTATGGCTGTCTCAAAGTGTGATAATGCTAATATTTATTCAGAAATATCCCTTTTTCATGCACTGATTATAATATATATGGACTGAAATGCCCTTCGTGGTAGTGGATTAGGCCACATGTCTAGACATCAGGCTTTGGGCTAGTCGATTAGGCAGAAGGGTTGTTTAGAAATTATTCAACCAAAATAAGGGATGGAGTCAGGCTAAGTCATGTATTGAAAAATGTGATTATATTTCCTTGTATTGATAAAATAATACATTGCTTTTTTGACCAAAATTGTGATTATATTTCCTTGTATTGATAAAATAATACATTGCTTTTTTGACCAAAATTGCAGTACACAAATTATCTGATTATTTTTTATCTATCTTCTAGTTCAAAATCCCCCCCTGTCTCAAAATGAAATGTATACGCGCAAGACGATCATATCGATATGGCTTGGCTTAGCGCGGGAAAGTCTGGTAAGCTGGGGCTACGTGTATGTGTGTGTGTGTACTGTAACTGGTTATATACACTGAAAGACATGTGTTGTTCATCATGACTCATGGTTGAGGAATGCAAGTAGTTAGACTGCCAACCAGGCAAAGTTTGTAATAAGCTAAACGAATGTTCTTTGATAATGAGAAATAACGAATTTGGGTAGGATTCCCAATACCATAATTATTTCATAAATTATTGTTATATATTTGAATCACGATGAGCCTATATTTCAAGAGGAAAAAGCAGCCACAAAAAAAAACTACTAGAAATTGTGTCAGTTCATTCACAGATCTTAAATCTTTTTTGGGAAAGCAATTCCCATTCATATTCTTGACTTGCCATGAGCTAACGAGGTAAAACAAAAAAAGTACTTGTGTTTATTGTAGATTAGTAGATCTAGATGTATTCATGTTCTTTCTTTACATGGCAAGTAGTTTTTTTGTTATTGTTTTTTCATCATCGGGCCAGTAAGGCAGATATTATTAGGTCAGAGAGAAAGAAAGAAAGAGAAGGAAAGAAAACACCTGCAAAGTCTCAGACACGGCCAGTTCCAAGTCTGGCACATGTGTGTGTACAGTCAGTCACACAGATTCAACCACATGTAGCTCATACACACATCCAATCACGGCATACACAAGCTCATACACACATCCAATCACGGCATACACAAGCCTGGCTCATACACACATCCAGTCACTACACACACATCGTACACAGAAAATCGCCGTGCGATAAACTGACTTCCGTCCAACAAAACTTACCATAACTTACAGGAAATAAATATTACACGCAATATATGTCCACCAGGATGAACCAAAATTACAAAGTTTTCGAAATAAGGTGAAAACAAATAGAGACAGCAAACAGAAATACCGAAAAAAAGAGGAAATATAAGAGAAGAAATGGATGGTTGGTCGTAGCTCAATGCATGCATATGGATCATGAAAGGCAAGGTATCGCGATAGCTGTAATCGGTCTCTCAAACGCGCGCGAACATGCCCTTGTTGCTAGGCAGAATCAGCTGGCAACAATAGCTGCTATGAATATTCATGTAGGCTCGTACAGCTTTTGACTGAAATAACCAATAATGGGCCTTTTAAAATTCATAACTCATGGTAGGATTTTTTCTACGGCTAAGTAAAGAGTGCTCTGATTGGCTAATATTTTTCTGCAGAGTTTGACTGACTCTGGGGTCACCAGACGGTCTAGTTTTTTTGTAAACACAGCAAACCACACAATGTGGTCGATTGTCGCGAATGAGTTAATTAAGTTAAAATGAACTGAAGACTATCTGAGCAAGAAAAGTTAGGCTGAAAATAGATTGAAAATTCCCCTGCTTGTAACTGATAACCATATTAATCTGTTGTAATGTTTGGTTAAAGATGGTAACAACTAGGCGTTGTGTCGTGTGCCTGTAATCCAGCTAACAATGGAAGTTACAAACTGATTCAGCCGAGGACGCAGGTTCGAAATTGAGTCATGTCTTTTGGATGGTAATGTGTACCCAGACGTAAATAACTATATCTGATTGATACACGTCCGTAAAAACCCAATTACACACATACACGCACACATGTAAAACGTTTGCCTTTTTCCATTTTCCATTTGCAGATGTTTCGCCAACTATCACCACAGCCAGTGAGGCACAGCGCAGAAGCTTTGGAGTTGGTCATGATCCGGAGAGCATGCAGCCACCGCCCCTATTCTCCCGAGACACCAATCTCTACATTCCAGTTCCCAAAGCTGGTCTCAGCCTGGACGAACTATCATATCCTACTGCTGCCACCAAAGATGAGCTCCAGAGAGAGGTGATGGAGCTCCGCGCTCAGCTCAAGGAGTCCAAGCGCAGGCAGCAGACCCTTGAGAAGCAGTTGGAGCGAGAAGAGCTCGAGAGCCTGAGGAGCATCCCTGGACACGACCAGACCGATCCCACCGCTGCCACCCGGGAGGAGCTCCAGCGGGAGGTAGCGGATCTCCGCTCCAAGCTCAAGGATGCCAAGAGGCGGTACCAGTCCCTGGAGAAGCGGATCGAGCGGGAGGAGCTGGAGAGCCTCAGGAGTGTTCCAGGACAGGAGACGGACGGCGATCCCCAGGTGATCTCTGGGCTTCAGAGAGATCTGGCAGGGCTGAGGAAGAAGCTGAGGGAGAGCGAGAGACAGAACACCACACTCAAACAACAGCTAGATGCAGCGTTACTCAATCAAGCAAGCAGTGACAGTTCAGGTAATGAAATGAAATGATACTACTTGATTCTGTTCTTTAGTAAATAATGATTATTGCAGCACATTCTTAAGAATGGTCTATTTGTTTGATAAGTGAGAATGTTTTTCCCTTTTTGCTATGCCATACATTTAATTTATGACATGCTAGTTAATATTGGCAATTCTTTAAGTTACACTAGAGAATTATGACTGCAGGTTAAGTCTTTTGTAATGATATAAAGACATTTTTCAACTAAATTAAATTTCCTGTTGTTTTTCAGGAGACCATGTGGTTCCAATCTTGAAGCAACAGCTTGATCAAGCCAAAGCACTGCTCGAAGAGAAGAATCATAAACTACAGGCAGCTGAACAGCAGAATGCTGCTCTTCGTCACCATCTCGGCATTGGTCCAGAATCTCCACCAGAGTCTGGGAGAGACCTTGTTGATAACCTGAAGCTAGAGAATGAACACCTAGCATCTCAGCTCCAGGAAGCAGTCAAACGTGTACAGGGTAGACAACATGATAGCCAGAACAAATATGGACAGACGTCGGTGGGTGCTTCAGCAGACGGTGTGCAGGTCGCACTTCTCCAGAAGAAACTGGACAAAGCTCAGAACTTGATTGAGCTCTTGAAGAGGCATATTCATCTTAATGGCTCAGGAGCAGAAGGCCAGGAGAAGGAATTCAATCCTGAGTTAATTGTAGACATGGCGAAGGAGATTGAGCGTCTGCGCAAGGAGCTGGACTCCACGCACGACCAAGAGCAAGTGACCCGTGAAAAAGCAGACCGTACCAGTAGGATCCCAGTGAGAAGTGCTTCAAGTTCGAACAAGGCTGTCATGCCTCCATCTTTGAATAAGCAGCTTGAGAAGGCCCAGTTGGAGATGAATGCAACCAAGAGAAGGTTCAAAGCTTTGACGCTCAAGCTTCATGCCACAGAAGGCACTGTTCATCAACAGGCCGAACGCATCAAGCGTTACAGACGACAACTCCACAACGTGGGGTTACCAGTACCAGGTACCCCTAAGCGTGTCAGCAGCGACTCTAATCTGCTGAATACATCTACTTACGCTCAAGCTAACCGTCGCTTGTCGGCTGTTTCTCTGTCGCATATCCCCAGTTCTGATGACGACAGGGACAGTACATCTTCGGCAAGCTTGACACCATCAGAGAGAAGTGTTGGCCCTGCTGATGTAACGTTTGCTGGGTTTGGTTTGACCAATGACACCGATGAACTCAAAGAGCAGGTAGCAGTCCTCAAGAAGCAGTTGAAGAGATGCCGCCACGTCATCCGCAAGCTCCAGGTCCGTATTCAGAATGGCGGATTAAGCCGCCCCACCAGCCCATCCCGTGATCCTTCCAACCCGAACCCTTGGTTTGAGCTTGTCGCAAACCGAGCAGCCTTTGAGCGTCTCCAGCAGGATCTTGAGAACGTGACGAGCCAGCTGGAGAAGGTGATGGACGCCAACGGCTCCCTCCAGGAGCGCAACCAGGAGCTCATGTCAGAACTAGTGGAGCTCCAGACCCAGAAGCAGAACTCGTTCAGCGAGGAGGTGATCAGGTCGCAGGAGATGGAGATCGGCCGGCTCCACGAGCAGCTGGCGGAGCTTCGCAGCCTGATGGCTGTCCTCACCAACATGCTGACGGAAGCGTTGGGCATCCTGAAGGGCCTGGAGAAGGATAACAAGACGGCCATGGAAGGAGCCGACTCTGAGAGGGTGACTGTCATCGAGGAGAGGTTGAGAGATGGCACGGAAGTGGTGGATACAATCAAAAGACTCATTGGAGGTGAGGAAAATGTTACAGTCAGAAGAAAAGTTGTGATCACTTACTTGTACAGTCAAACCTGTCTATAGCGACCACCCAAGGGAAACACAAAAAGTGGTCTTTGTAGACAGGTGGTCTTTGTAGACAGGTTCCTTTAGTACATGTACATGTTTAAATGAGAAACCATTTTCAAGGGGGACAAAAAGGTGCTCTTTGTAGACAGGTGGTCACTAAAGCAGGTTTGACTGTAGTAAAAAAGGTGCTCTGAACAGTAAGTAACAGTTAATATGTAGATGATGTTTGAAGGTTTGCATGGTGGTATGAACAATCGCGGAAGAGGGTTACGGTACACCATGTGCAAAGTCCTTGAAGGACTAAGGAAAGTAGATAGAAAATAGAAGTGAGATGGAAAGGCGAGAAAGTGGAGGTTGGAAGGAAGAGTATCTTTCGGAAGTGAGTATAGTCCTTAAAAGGACTGTAAACCAGAAAGTTGTAGGCACAATGAGAGGTTTGAGTAGAAGACTGGATTGAGTTGGAGAGTTGAGTAGGCGAGTAGAGTTGCAGAGCAGGAGCAGGAGAGTAGACTCGACGTTTCGGACAGGTTGACTGTCAAAGATACTCTTCCTTCCAACCTCCACTTTCTCGCCTTTCCATCTCACTTCTATTTTCTATCTACTTTCCTTAGTCCTTCGAGGACTTTACACATGGTGTACCGTAAACCTCTTCCGCGATAGTTATTATGTACCGGTAACTAGTTACCATTTTATCTTTCGGTATGGATGAACACATTATCTGTTATCCAAGTGTTTTTGTTATGTTATAAATGTTTGAAGTATTAATTTTTACTGATATTGCTCTTGGGTAATCTGAACTGTAGTAAATGCATATTTTTACCTCACTTTTTTTTGTTATAGGGAAAAAATGAAGAGTGAACTTTACATGGAGAAGCATCCAGAGAATACCATATGATTTTGTTGTTTTCTCCAAGTGTTTTTTAGTCATTTGATTGAATTACGGTTTTACATTGATGTTTATTCCTACAGATGAATCGCAGTTTGGAAGAAGGCAAAGTGAAGATGATGTCAGGGAATTGTTTTCAGACAGGTAACTAAAGAACTCTTTCATATGATTTAGTAGTTTTGGATTTATGACATGACATTTATGCACTGTGATTAAATTCACTTTCGTTTATATAGTCAGAAATTTCTATGAAAACCACCTGATAGAAAGAGGTGGTCTCTGTAGACAGGTGATCTTTCTTTGGAGAGTAAAGCAATATATATGTCGTCGATCACAATACACAGGTGGTCTTTATAGAGAGGTTATCTCTGACACAGGTTTGACAACATCTTTCTCTCTTATCTTGCAATCACCAATTGATCATGGTTGATGGTTGGTTTTTGATTTACCTGACTGCTAAGAAAGCATTTATATGCTTCTAAGTATGTATCCAGGGGACTGACAGCTTTAAGTCCTCTCCGAGGAACTTGGCAATGAGTCTTAATGCCTTACTAAAGGGCACAAGCTTGGAATTGGTTTCGAACCGGGGACCTCTCAGTTACAAGACCACTACTTTACCTTTGAGCTTAGAGAATTTGGTGGAAAGCATTTTATAAGCACCGTTTTTATTATTAGGCCTAAAAAAAAAAGATGTTGTATTGCCCTTTGTGACTGACCCCAAAAATCTTGAAATCTATGGTCGGCTTTACCATTTTAATTTTTTTTATTTTACAGTTTTTTAGAAAAAAATGTAGCATTCAAAACTGAGAAATATCAGCCCAAAGAGGGAGACCAAAAAAAAAAAAATTCTGACCGACCGACCCATGTTTTTGGCACCTAAAGGGCAATACAAAATTTTCTTTTTTTAGGCCTTATTATCTGGCCACTTCATGGACTAATTATTTTCAACATTTTTCTTTTGTACTTGTCAAACATAGTATTATTCAAGATTATTTTTTTCTTCCTCTCTAACGTTCATTATGCTACTTTTATTATTATTTGCTGTAGGTTGCGGGTGAAGGATGAGCAGATGCAGCAGTTAAGAGATGAGATCAGAGGACAACAGAAGCTAAACAGAGAACTCCAGGAGATACTACACAATAACCAACTCAAGGCTGACAGCATGAAAGATGAACTGAAAAGGTATGTGTCCATATCCATCCTTTCATTAAAATGTTATTTACTTTAGTGATTTTATTTTCTGAAAAGGTACATCTACCTCTTATCAAGTCATGTTGTCCTTTTTTTAATTGCTTTGGCAATTAAAGGCTGACAGCATGAACATTGAACTTAAAATTATGTGCCCTTAACCATCTTTTCATAAAAAGCTCTTTACTGAGGTGATTATATTCACTGAAAAGGTACATCTACCATTTATCGTATAGTTCTGTTACAAAATTGCTTGGACAGAATTGAACGTGTATGCATTTTTCAGTCATGTGAAATAACATATTGCTGTGCTTTTGACAGAATTTTGTTTTTTCAGTGAACACATCATGGTAAATGTTTAGGGGGCAGATTCCACATTCAGTTGCTATTTTAGTCCTGCTTCCCATTATGATAAGATGACTTCTAATAATGATAATGAAAATATGACCTGTTTACCCAGGGTAGCCTCATCAGTATTAATGCTGTCCTCCCTTAGGGCCCTGCAATCATATTATAATACCCCTGCTTTAGCCATGCTACCATGATAAGGCAGGTGTAGTAATTGGGTACCCTGTAGGAATTTAATCCTTGAATGCTTTTAGCGCTATAAGGCAGCTTGGCTAAAGCCAGGGGAATAATACTCCAGTCAAACCTGTCTATAGCAACCGTCCAAGGGAAACACAAAAAGTGGTCTTTGTAGACAGGTTCCTTTAGTACACGTTTCAATGAGAAACCATTTTCAAGAGAAACAAATAATGTGGTCTTTGTAGACAGGTGGTCACTAATGCAGGTTTCACTGTACTTGTATAGGCACCTTGAGCATCCCCTGGGATCAACAAGTGCGCAATATTCAAGTATTATTTAATTATCATTATTTATCACCACCTACGTCCTCTTCAGGTTGAAATCTGAGCAGAATCGGGACACCACGATGCAGGAGGATCTGGAGAGCCAGAAAAAACAGGTTCAAGACATGCAGGATATCTTACGCAGGCAGGAGCAGAGAGCAGAGGCTTCAAGGAAGGACGTAGAGAGGTAAGACACGTGCTTCCAGGTAGTTTCTGCCACCCTGAGGTGTTGTTGTCTAGTGAATACATCACCGTATGCTTGATAGGAAACTCCACTGTTTTCAAAGTACCTCACATAAGTTATATGTTATATTATGTAGAGATGTAGTGGTCAAGTGGATATGTCACAGTGAATCACAAGGTTCGTGGTTCAAGTCCTGTCGCGTCACTAATGTCCTTTGGCAAGGCATTAATCTACATTTGCCACACTCGACCCAGGTGATGGGTAGCTAGCAGGAATTAATTCCTTGGAATGCTGGAGCGCCGTAATGGCAGCCATGCTAAAGCCGGGGTAATAATTGCGGAGTGCCAGGAGTATCAGGTCTGACAGATATGAGCGCAATACAAAAAATCACTATAATTATAGTTATTAACATTATCTGTTGAGTTTTATTTTTTAATGCCTATATCATTCTTCTTTCAAAATCGAAATTTCTCGGGAAAGGCCGTTGTAACTCTTAGAAATGACCAATCATAAACATAACCTGTTATTTCCTATCTGCAGGGAGTACGAGAAAGAGATCATCATCCTGCATGACAGGTTGGAGGAAGCGAGGACGATGAACGACAAGCACAGAGAGAAGAGGAAGAAGACGACTTTGTCTGGCTCGGAACACTCAGATGGTAATCATTTCTTTATCTTTGATTTTGAACCTGTGCCATACCAAGCCATGGGATAGAGATATGATAACCGTCTTTCATATAAAGATAATGACAACTTTACTTGTTGTAACAAAGCTATGTGAAGTGTGTAATTCCTTTTTGCAATGATGGTGCATAGCCCCATTTCACAAAACTTGTTATAAATGACAAATTACAATAATTGTTATAAGCTCCTGAAATCACTGCATTTGATTGGCTGAGACCAAAGTTGTCATCGAACTATGGCATACGTTATTGATAAGAAGTTTTATGAAACACGGCCTAGATATTGGATACTCAATTTAAAAAAATTGAAGCTTTTAAAATTGAGTTGTTGTTGTTTTTTTTTTTTTTTTTTTTTTTTTTTACTGTTCTGTAATTGAAGCCTAGGGCACACGTTGCCAGAGTCAATATCTGATCACCACAATAGCCATTAATTGTTGACTATGTCTTTTGTTTGCAGGTCAAGGTAGTATCTACCTGTACGAGACCAACATCAAGCTTACGACCGACAATAGCGCCCTCCAGAGGCGGCTTGCAGAACAGGAGGACAAGACCCTCAGGACAAAAGCAGAGCTGGACAGAGCCAACAAAGAAATCAAACGGTAAGTTAATAATGATTAATGTATATTCTTTCATGAGCACGTATCCATTATTTGTCTCAGTAGGTGTTTCAACTTTCGTTACAAGTTACCTTAATCTTCCCATACGCAGATTGCACCTAAGAACTTGCTTATTTAGCTTAGATGTTTATTAGGCATGTGTTGAAAATAGTTATTTCATATTTATGAAGTCCAAGAAAATTTCACGAAAAAGCACAAGTATATAAACATTTGGTATGCATCCATTGGTTCATAATATGATATGATAGGGTATCTAAATTATTTTCAACCTCTCATTTGTCTATTACATTCAAACCTGTCTTTATCGACCGCCCAAGAGAAACACAAAAAGTGGTCTTTGTAGACAGGTTCCTTTAGTACATGTTTCTATGAGAAACCATTTTCAAGGGAAACAAAAAATGCAGTCTTTTTAAACAGGTGGTCACTAAAGCAGGTTTGACTGTATTTTACTTGAGGAGGAAAAAAGTTCACAGCAGCTTAATACTGCTAATATCTTCCCATTTATCATTTAAAATCAACAAAATTTGACAAAAAGATTTTGAGAGCTTACCAAAACTGTACATGACTTCTAACAATAATTTTCTTCTCCTTTTACAGATTGCTTTCTGAGAAGCGTCGGTATAGTGATCAGAATCAGAGGCTACATGATCAGGTGACGGACAACGAGCAGCTAGCCAACTCTCTTCGCTTTGAACTCAGTATCTATGAACAACTGCATCAAAAAGGTGATTTGAATAGTCCAAATCTCTGTCATGATTTTTTCTAGAATTCTATTTCTGTCTTTTTAGAAGTTGCAGTGATTTAGTCTGGAAAGTTTTAAAAGATATTTTGTTGAAACATTAAACCATGTGTGTAAAGAATTATGCATCTAAAAATGTATTGTCTGTTTGTAGCCAGAAGGGTGTTAACTCACTGTCAGGCCTTAAATTTCAACATTTTTAGGGCAAGGCCACTTTTCTGTAGGGCACATTCCTATATTACAGCACTAATGGGAAGAATTGGAAAGGGCACAAAAAATCTCCAAGGCCAATGAGAGGGGCATTGAGGCCAATCAAAGGGGCATCCAAGGCCATGGCCTTGGTGGCCTTGGATTAATTTAAGGCCTGTACTGTTAAACAGAGTTAATCCCCTTCTGGCTCTAAACAGACAATATGTAAAATGTTTTAGTCACTAGAAGTAAACTTGAAAGAGTTCCTTGAGAAATGAGTACGTTTTTAGACTTGGTAGATTCAAATAAGTATATGCAGTAAATGTGGATGAATGGTTTGTTCCATTGAAATTGTAGTAACAGGTAAGCATAGCTATGTCTTTCACCATACGTTGTCATGTAAGAAATAATGCCCTACTCCCTCCAAACAGACAATCTTACCCAGAGGGTAGTTTCAACCATGCCTTCAAATCTCATGACTTACTAAAAAAAAATCATGATTTTTTTTTCCCAACCCATTATCTACTTTCAGATGGCAGCACGAGATCACCTGGTTCCCAAGGCAGGGGCGGGGAACACCACTCCCAGTCTCGCCCCTCCCCATCCCGTCTCCACGTCATCGACCGGACCACGGGCGTCGACCTCTCCGAGCTCCTCCAGGAGCTGCGTCACCTCCGGATCCAGCTGGAGCGCAGCATCGACACCAACAACGCCCTGAGGATCCGCCTGGAGGAGGCCCTCAGGGAGAAGACCCTGTCGTCTCCCAACGCCCCTGGGGCCGGGAAGGCATCCTCGTCGCCACGGGCAACCATCATCTCGGAGGAGGTGAGGATACACACCAGCAGCAACTGGAACAGCAGCAGCAGTAGTACAAGGAGAAGATCAGAAGACGATAGGACCAAGAACGGCAGCGCAAGGAAACTCTTCACAGGTAAATATTTGTCTGTCTGGAGTAGTATATTTGTATTTTTGCTGTTCATGACTGTGTATTGAATGTGAGATAAATGTATTTTTTTATTGGATGCTCTCGGCTGGAAATTTTGTTTGGGCATGGTTTTCAGTTTGACATTCAAGAGATTTAGGGTGATTATAGGGTAAATGTTCATGTACAGTTAGACATGTTTATAAAGGCCACCCAAGGGCAGTAGGAAAACTGGCCACTGTAGACAGGTGACCTTTCTAGACAGGCTCTATATTTCTTCCCAGAGGGAGACAATGTAGGTTGCCACTATAGATGCGTGGCCTTGATAGAGAAGTTTGACTTTAAAAAATGCATTTTCAAATTGATTGCTGTGACAGAATATTACTTTGAAATTCATTGACAATTTTTATTTTCTGGTTGTGCGATTTTAGATGGAAAGAATCAGAAGCGTCATGAAGGAAACGGACACTTAGATGAAGACTTCTCAGTGGATGGTAAGTGTTAACATTCATATTATTCATGTAAATTCAACGATAATAATAACTTTCAATTTATTTAGAGCATAGTAATTAATACTTAATTCTCTATGCGCATTTAGTGCGGTTGTTAGGATGGTTGTTAGGCACTTTACATGGAATTCAATGATAACAAAATAGATATTCCTTTGATTGAATACTTAAGAAATTGTATAATTATCACACTGCATAGGATCAGCAAATGGAATACAGATTTTATGTTCCATTCTCTTCTACAGATTTCTTAAAACCCATCCCAGGACATAGAATTCTTTTTGTATTTGGGGCATAATTGCTTTATATTACATAGCAGAAAAACAATTGTTCTCTTCAATTCTATTCAGTTCCAGTATAGGAGGTGGTATGTGTTTATATGTATTGAAAAATGCAATTATTGCATTTAACATAGTCAAAGGATCCATTTTTTTTCTCTCGTCAAGCAATATTTTACCTTAAGTTTTATTTTGCATATATGTTTTAATGATGTTCTGGGCCAGTCTTATAAAGAGTTGCGATTGATCCATATTAATTGCAAGTCCTCTAATAAAAAATCGCAAGTTTGCAGTCTCCTATCTCTTATGTTTATAAATGCGATACGATTGATATCAATTGCAGGTAAGTTGCGGTTAATCGCAACTGTTTGTAAGATGGGGCCCTGCTGTAGAATGTTGCAAATTTGAAAGAAAAAGTGATTTCATCCCAACCATTTACAAAATCTGTGATGAAACTACATGAATTATAATCATGTTATTTTTGCTTTCAGGTATTGAACATCTCTTCAGCAATGGGGACAACAGGGTAAAGAAATCCTCTTCAGTGCATTCAGATCTATCAGAGGGCGGTTCCAAGAAGGAGAGTTATGCCGTCTCCATGGCAACGACCTATGAAGCTGTCAGGTCAGGGGTCAAGGAGGCAGCTGTCGTCGGGGGAACCATTGAGATGATGCTCAGGGAGAAGCTGTCCAGGCTTGCTCAGGTATGGCAGATGAGTAGTGTCTATGAAACTAATTCCTTATTTGAACGTGTGGTAAAATTAGCAATGTTTGTGCTCCAGTGTTGTTTCAATGTAACAATTGTTTCATCTTTATTTTAGTGAAATTATTCTTCATCATCATTAAACATTTTTTTGGTAATTTAATGTTCATTGGTGTTTGCACAGATATCATTCGGAGAACCACTTATGCACAGTCATGAAACATTTGCACACCACACTTTTATATCTTTGTTACAATGGTCAAAATATATGTCCATAAAATCAAGAAGAGAAAATTCTAAGGATATGAGCCTTGGTGCATCAATCTGCCACACCAGTTTTTTCCCCACAATATGAAGTATGCCAAATGGATGTCTGTTCGTAATGAAATAGCCATTCATTTCGTTTTTGTCTTGACCCCCCCTCCCCCTCCCAGGCGGTAGAGGAGAGTAGCCCTCATTCCCGAGGGGATCTTGCAGAGGTAGAGAGCGGTGACCACACCCTTCTGACGACCCTCTCCCGCGACGTCAAGCGACTGGTGAAGCTCTTGGACACCAGCAGGCGTCACCTGGTCAACTTCTGGATGACTGATCGTCTGGTACAGCAGCACTCACAGAGTGATGAGGTCAAGGTAGGGTTCAAATGAGATTCGTGGAATTTTTGGTTGAATTTATTTGTTATATTGTTAGATTTGATATGGTTGATGGAAAGTCGTGCTCTCATTCATTGGTTTCCTCATAGTGATACAGATGAGGGTGATATTGATGTGTATGATGATGATGATAGTGATGGTAATAGTGGTGGTGGTATGTATTATTATAATGGAAATGGTTGTAAAGATTATGATGTGGACAATGCTGCTGCTGGTGATGATGATGATGACGACGGCAGCAACATATGATGGTGATCATGATTATGGTCTTAACATTGATGATAATTATGACAATAATGGTAGTTTGTGATGTTTATGAAGATGATGATGACAATGATGTGAACAAATTTTCTGTTTGCATTCTCTAACTGCACTTTTACCTTTCCATTACTTTATACCGACATTACATTTCCTCTTGTGAAGCCTCGTTTCTCAACTGTAGATATTTGCATCTCATCTTCCCTCTCTTCACTTCCCTATCATTTTCTCTTCTTATTTTTGGAAGCTTGTGACACATTTTTCTGGTTGCTTTGGTTTCAGGAGCTGAGAAAACGGCTTGGTGCCCAAGATAGATTGATGAAGGAAGCCCGGGATCGACTAGCAGCCACAAACAGAGAAAAGGAGAGCATGGAAGATGCTATCATCAGGCAGTGTGAGTATAGGATAGATTTATTTATTCATTTGTTTATTTATTCGTTTTTATTTAGACAGGGTAACTCTCTTAGCATTAAAACTGTTTTCCTGAGAGGCCCTGTACAAATTATAGGTTACAAATACAGAGGAAATTAAACAAACTTTTTAAAAATAAATATCATACCATGGAATATTTGTTTTTGTATTTGTTTTTATACACAGGCCTGATAATTACCTGATTTAAATCGGTTGCCCAATTTTTTGTTGTTGTTGTTTTGTTTGTCCCTCCGATTTTACCCCTAATTTGTTGTCTCTTTAATCAATACATGGCAATATCTGTTCTTGTTTAAAGTTGCTCATGCGTGGGTATATAGAGAGTGGCACACAGACGTACGCACAGGAGCGTAATACCTGTTTGCTCAGTGTTATTTCGTGATCGCCAAGTTGCCTACTTCCCGAATGACTATATACCCACGCATGAACATCTTTAAATGTCAACTGTGACATTCGTATGTTACAGAACATCCAGCTGTTATTTTTACATTCACTTCTTTTTACCTTTTTTCTTATCCACTTTAGTGTGCAAAACTCACAATGTCATAAAAAAAGCCAAGGGCAATCTTCAGGCAGCAGAAGCATAAGGACGTAACAACCACCTAAACAAACTCTAGAGGCATAAGGTCATAGCAACCACCTGAATCGACTGTAGAGGAATAAGGGCGTAGCAAGCACATAACCATGCTCAGAGGCATAAGGACGTAATGACCACTTGAACCCAACACTAGAAGCATAAGGTCATAGCAGTCAACTGGAAAAGCTGTAGAGGAATAAGGGCGTAGCAAACACATAAACATGATCAGTAACATAAGGATGTAATGACCACCTAAACCAACATTGGAGGCATAAGGTCATACTAGTCACCTGGAAAAGCTGTAGAGGAATAAGGGCGTAACAAGCACATAAACACGATCAGAGGTATAAGGACGCAAGTAGAACAAAGGAGATAGAAATGTATACGACACATTTTTGATGAGCTGTCTTTCTCTTTTTTACATCCAGTTTCACAAATTGCAAGGAGTATATTTTAAATTTTTCTTTCTATTTTTGTACACTTGCACTCTCCAACAGGAAATGAAATAACCTATGCGTAATGAATTATCAAATGAAATTTTACAAAATGATAAAGCATTCCAGTTTATGTAAACTGTCAACTGTTTTTTTAATGTGGTCAAGTCTCTTTTTTACGATATAGTAAGTGAACTCTTTTTCTGCCAGGGAATACATGTTCCGGTTATTTTTGCCCCCGTTTTAAAGAAATATTTAAAACAAACTAAACTGTTTATAATATATATAACGCTTAAGCAGAAAGATTTGTGCACTGATCAGTATCGAGGGTTAACAGTTTACGGATAGTGTAAAAGATTGATATATTAATCCACATAGCAAGAGCTAGATAATATTTATTAGCTGAGAAGTTTTAACATTACTTTGGTGTTTTGGTGACCTCAATTTCTGTTTATTTTATATCAATACTTTTATTTTTCCAAAAGATGATTTTCTTCGAAACTTAAGCTCTTCATTAGTACCGTATGTTAAAACAACTTGCTGCACACGAAATGCAATTTGTAAAATAAGGTAATGGATTGGGTTGAATTTCAGCTAAAGATACAATTATTTCTGAAGGCCAAGTATTCAAGGAATGGAAGTATTAATGAAAAGCCTTATATTTTGCTTATTTTTAGAAAATAATAAGCAAAGTTATTAATTCTTAATAATGTAATATATGTTTTTATTTTAATGTTGATTACGAAATTTGTACAGAATCAGTGAAACTACTTTAGAGAGCTTGAAATGTCTTTTAATTCATTTGGGGCTGAAAGTTTGAAACCAAGAAACATCTCGTCGGAAAAGATTGATAATTTTATATCCATCAGTTGTTAAACTGGTAAGACCCCACTATGTGCAAGAATAGGTCGATGTGGGGTCGGTTTGGCAGTGTGACTTGTGTTTAAGATACAGTATGTATTATAGATTTAAAAGAAACTTCTGTTTCCTCTTGGGTGTATGGCAATATGTGTTTTTGTGCAAGCAAATCTTTAGCTAGCAAAAAGAGCCCACACCTATGGCAGAGAAATTATATCGAGACCAATCTGTATAAAAAAATGACAATGATATGGACATGTAAATATTGCATTCGGTTCATAATAACTAATTTTGTATAGAACGAGATAATACATGTATGTACAAATCACAGTATTAATGTATTAGACATGAAATAGATTCTTTTAAATGTAAAAGGGAAATTGTTGCAATATTTCATGTACAGAGTTAATTTGTAATTGTAAATAAGAATTCAGGATCTTAATAAATGTCCGTCTTTGTATCATAAAGGAATTCTTCACAGTTCACACTAATAGGTGGTGGAAACATGCCATGATAATGCCTTTACTTTCCTAAATAAATTGGTGCATTTTTATGACTTTTTTTTAAAGCTTCACCAGTATGCAGTGATGATATTGAACAAAATTGATTTTGACTGCACATGAACAAACTTTTGGGTGCCTAAATTTCTTGCGCAATTGGACAATTTTTAAAAACTGTTTTTATTAATCTTTCTTCATATTCCATTCCAGGATATTAACTTTTTAAGTATGTCATCGTCACAATCAATTTTTAGAGATTTTACGTTTTGATTAGGACTTGCTAGAATTGAAACTGTAGAAATGTAAAGTTGTTTAGTTTGTGTGCTAGAGTGTAATGTAGATAATGTTATAATTCTAAAGTAGTGCCAAATGAATCAATTGAAATAGGTTTTTAGACCGTTTTAAAGATGTTCTTGTACATTTGTTTTATTTGCAGATTACATTATTGCGTTTTAGTGGATGTGTAATACTTGTATATTTGAATCTATGTATAGTGAGATGTTATTGTGCATAGGCAAGTCAGAGGTGATCGCAAAGTGCAGTAAAAATGCTGTGAACAAAAAAATAACCGCAGAGTGCCGACTGCTTTATTGAAAACGTTGTTTCTCCATTGGGTACATTGATATGTGATTTATTGGAAAAGCTTATTAATAGAGATTTGTTTTGTGAAGGGGAATGCCTAATGCCTTGATCTGAGCAATAATGAGAGATAAAAGAAAGTGAGAGATACAAGAAAGGAAGAAAAAAAACTTCAACAGAGAGTGAGAAAGAGATGTACATGGTGTGAGAGACAGAAATAGAGAGATTTACATGGAGTGAGAGAGAGAGAAAAAGAGAGATTTACATAAAGCGACAGAGAGAGAGATTTACACAGAGTGAGAGAGAGAAAGAGAGATAAAGAGATTTACACAGAGTGAGGGAGAGAGAGAAAGAGATTTACATAAAGTGAGAGAGAGAGAGAGGAATAGAGATTTACATGGAGTACAGACAGAGAAAGAGAGATTTACATAAAGTGAGAGAGAGAAATAGAGATATCTACATGGAGTGAGAGAGAAAGAGGGAGGAGAGAAGGTTGTCTCCCCATTAGGTACATTGATACATGATAGATTGAAAATGCTTATCATTAAAGATTGTTTTATGAAGGGGGAATACCTTTACTCTAAACAGAACTGAGCAATAATGAAAGATAAAAGAAAGAAGAAAAAAAAACTTAAGGAGAGAGAAAGAGGGAGGGAGGAAAGAGAATTGGTGAGATGGATTGGAGAGATACTGTAATGCGTTTTTTAACATCTGATATCATGCTTATGAAATCTGTCCACCCATTTATTATCCAACAATTATTCCATCAATCTATCCATCAGTTATCCATCCATCTACATTTATCAGTGACTCTTCCACATCTATTGGACCATTCACCAGTCCATCCTTCCACATCCACAGATCCATCTTTTTATTACTCTTATCATTTTATCTATCTACCAATTGACTATCATTCAATCGATCCATCACTCAATCCAATCTTTAGTCTATTCATCAATATATTCTTCAGTCTAAATGTCAGTTCATCCATCCAATAATCTTTAAGTCCATCTATTAATCCATCCAACAGTCATATTAATCACCCCTGCTACTCCTCACGCCATCCATCTATTTAATCAGCCATTCCTTCCACCAATCTACCAGTCGATCCATCTACATGTGTACATCAATTTATCAATCCCACCAAGCTAACGTCAGTCAATTCATCTATCGATCGATTCTTTAATCTATCCTTCAGTCTACATGTCAGTTTATCCACTAATCCATCAATTCATCATCAATTGTTCTATCGGTCTGTCCACCTATCACTCTATCCACATCCCAACCTCAATTGATGTTTGCACATCTGTTTATAAATCTTCCCATCTATCACTCAATACATTTTTGTCCATCTATTCACCTGTTCATCTATTAAAGTCAACCAACTATATCACATAATCACATACCAACGAAACCAGCAAAAAAATTACTTTCAATGATGGGATGCAGACCAGGTACATATCTATTCAAATAAATGCATTTATTTACAAAATTTAAATCAATATCTTTTCCCATAAAAATTATAGCATTTTAAGAAAAAAGTGACAAGTCTGATACATAACATTATTGCAAAAGGTAATTTTTGTATCATTGTGTTATGATCAACATGCAAACAAAACATGTGACAAGCAATTATTATGCAAGGTTAGATTTATCAAGCATTCCATCTCGAACCTTATTGTTATTCCTCAGATCTTTACAAACAAACATAAGTATATTTATTACTTTGACAAGCTGGGTACACATTTACTAATATATTGAACTTATGAACGCAGGGTTATTCCTGATAATACCAACAAAATTGAAAATTGTCTTCAAAGATCATTCTCAACGAGCCACTGATTGATCCCCATTTTCACAACAAATCAATACTAATTTTACCGATTTCAATAGTATTGGGCAACAATTCTGACATGGAATGAGTCAACATAACATCTTCTGATTGAAATTGATTTGATTTGATTTGATTTATTGGTTTCTGCATCTTTTTCAACATACATTTTCATGAACATAATATGGTTTGATACAATATTTCAAGTGTACATAATTTTATACAGATAATATATGAAATTAAACAAATATATTGAACGCATAATGAACATAACATAAACATAACAGAATAAGCAAAGTAGCTTGACGTGCCCGCAGCCCTCAACTTAGATACAAGTTAGTCATATTCTTTGTAGAAAATCATTATATCCTCAAAAATATGAATTGGAATGTTCATCATTATTGCCAGACTTACAGTTTACATTGGTTAATTTGCCATGCAGTTGTTTGATTTGAGAATGAATTATTAACAAATCCGCATGCATTTTGAATTGATGACAAAAGAGGTTGGTTCAGATATGGTGCATTAAAATGCTGCAAGCAACAAGAAAAAAAACATAAATTTTGTTTACGATGAATGACAACTGCACACAAGGGTACTGCTGCATGAATTCACTGGGCTCTTTATTATAGCTATAAGACACAGAAATGTCAAGAGTATTTCAATTTACGTCATCATAAAAAAAAAAGCTACGGTTCTGCCCCGTCATATCTGAACGAGGCTTCAGCTTGGACTCCAAGCAATCTTTGCTACTCTCTACAGAAAACTGGCGCATTACAGTTAACCTGCTGACAACTGAATTGTCTAATTCCCATCTACTGTAGGCTTAACACAGGAACCACCCTGTTCCAGTAAGCAACTGGTTAAAGGTACTATGTCCCTTTTGCAGCCAACCTCAAATTCTGTAGAACTTTGCAGGAATTATGAATATGTCATGTATGTCCTATCTGTAAGAATTTAAATGTTAGCAGTGTCCTAATATTCAAATTATGCAAGGAAACCTGTTTACTTGCTAGACTTCACTGTCAGACACTATTGAGTGACTGACTGGCTTTTTTTCTTCTTTGATAATAACATACATAAAACGAGCTGTAAAGGGTACATGAGCATTTGTCTACATCAATAACCCACTTCTTGTGATGGCCAAAATTAAACTGATTGAATCTTTGCGCAGCATAAAACGTATGACATTCAGTACAATGGTCTGAAAGTCAAGACTATTACTTATTGGCTCTATAGCTCATAAGTCGATTTAACAACTAATAGTCGTTATTTTCCCACTTGTAGACACTTTCAAGCCCCACCATTTTTTAGGGAAGTTCTAAATTAGTATTTTCTTTCAAATGCCGATGGAATTTTACCTTTTCATTTTTTTGGACTGCAAATGGGACATAGTACCTTTAAAGGGATAGTTGAGTTTTGTTGCAGAGGGTGCTACATAATATAATTTTTTTGTGAGATAATGAAATACTGAGTGTTAAATTTGAAACAATATACAATTTAAATGACAAAATCATCTTTGTTTGATCAAAATCTGTTCAGAGACGGCTGAAATATCCATAAATATAACCATTTCTGATAAGTGTGGTGCCCCACAAATATTCAGTAGTTTTGAACCAGTCGTTGAAAAACGAGATAGCGCATTATAAAGATTTATTCCAGCCAATGCCAATATTGGCTTTTTGTTCGCTTTTTCCGTGTTGGTTATAATACGCACAACCAGCCACCCCATGCATTGTTATTATCAATTAGATATGTCATAAATAAGAATAAGAGCAATAACCATGCACTTTGAAGGCATTTGTGGTCTTAAAAAAGAACTCAACTATCCCTTTAATGAAGATCCTCCAAACATCTTATTCATCCCCCTGGAGAGTTTATTAAACACTATTCTCTCTCTCTTCCCCAGAAGTCTTTTCTGTTCTAGAAAGAGCCGACTCTCAGGATCTTCCCCCAAAGCAGTCTGTATATCCGTCCTGGTCTTCTCAAACTCGTCCAATGCGAGGTAAGCTTGACAGCGGCGGAAGAGTGCCTTTGCGTTCAACGGCTCAATTTCCAGGGCAATAGTGCAATGGGTGATGACATCCTCATATCGCTTTTGTTTCAGTTGGCAGGCAGCAAGATTGAGTGAGCAACCTTTCTTCAGTAACAGATACTGCTGTCGTTCTTCGTCGTCTAGGTCTTTGACATCATGCGGATGGCACACCATGATCAAGTACTGACCGGCGCGGATGTAGAATCGCTCGGCGAGCTGAAGTTTACGCTCCTTGAAGCACGTTGTCCCGTAGTCTTTCAGCTGCGATACCCTGGTTAAGATGTCTCCCACGGTCATCTTGTGGATGTCCTTGTTCCTTGTGAAGCTATGCAATGTAATACGAAAGGAAGACTCCACGTTTGATACTTGACCATCCCCTGCCTCACTTCTGAATTCTGCAGGAGCTGCACCATGAGTTCCTCCATCTGATTCGACATGGTTTCTGTCAAAGACTCGAAGCTCACTCTCTTCTCCTTGATGCATAGTCTCAAGGCATGCATCTATCGCTTCAGAGAACCTCCCGCAGCCATCACCAAGCACGATATCAACCTGCTCACCTGTTGGATAACCTACGTCATTGTCCTCCGACGGATCCACTATTGAGATGGTGACCTGACAAGAGGCACCATCATTTGGGGTCGTAAACCCAGAACCCTTTTTAATGATGCACCTGGAAAATGAGCCATCTGGGGCAGTGTACGTGTCAGTCTCATCTTTCATTTCTACATCATTTTGTTCAATCTCTTGACCTTCTCCTTGACCTTCTCCTGAAGTAGTCTCGTGTTTGTTAAGGTCATTCTCTTTTTGAGGGTTGGTTGCTGTCAGAGAGTCAGCTGAAAATGGATCCTCCATAGTCCCTATTGTTGTGATATCAGCACTGCTTCATCTGTCTTTGGATCACTTATTGCTTGAATATGCTTGACTGACCTGTGAATAGGAGAATAAGTATGCAGCCACTGGGGTGGTAAATCAAGTACGATAAGGCTTTAAATGTCATGGAAATTGTTTGTCTTAACATCACTTTTTCCTATGTTCGTTCCTATTCATGTTTTATGGTATTCAACTGAGCATGCCTGCTCTAAGAAGTCATCAAAATGCTTAATAATAATATACCAGACTTTAGGCCTTCATGTATATAAAGGAATCTTTGAGAAAGTTCTTCATTGCGCAAAGGAAGAAAGAAACAATTCAAAGATGATACAATGTAACAATCAATAAGTCAATAGAATTCTACTTTTCTTCATGGAAAATTGCCATCTTTGACTTTGTTAGAAGTACTAGAAGAAGATGAAGAACAAGAACAGGAAGAATGAAAGGAGAGAGATAGAGAGGGGGAGAGAGAGAGAGAGAGAGAGAGAGAGAGAGTGGGGAGATGGAACGAGAAAGAGAGAGAGGGAGAAAGAAAGAGAGGGATAAAGAAAGAAAAAGAGAGAGAGAGAGAGAGAGCTAGAGGCAGAGCCAGTACTAGAGGGAGAAATGAGAACAGAAAACAATCAATGATAGTCGAAAGTTTAAAACAACCAATAAAATACATCAAAGCAAGCAGTAGCCAGTAGTACATTTACAAATGAATTTACATGAATGCCATAATATTTTCCCACAAAATCCACCTACGATTGAGCGACGACAACTGATCATTATCAACTTTATATCAACACACAGAAAAGTGAGCATGTGGGACAACACATTGGCAGGCACCGGATACCAGAGTTCACAAATTCGATAATTTCATTCCTTATTTACTTATGAAAACTCATCGTCATGTTAACTTCCTATATCTGCTTATCAATTTACACTAGACCACTAATTAAGCACATAAAGACATCGAGTAAAAATTATAAAAAAGACGATTTACGTACCGGAAAATGATCGCGAGTCGGATGATTCTAGATCAGAATTTAGCCTTTGTTCCAGACGGAGAAATACTAGTATTTTATATTTAGTCTCGTGCTCAGCTCTTTCGTTGTTTTTGCAAGTTGTATCATATTTGCTACAGATCGAAGAACCTATAAGTATAACAAGAGGATCTATTTGTATTTTAGGGCTGACTCCAGAAATAACATTTTTCGTTTTTATTTCATTTTTTCAATTCTTAGCTACATTGGCAAATTTAGGATGTTCATCAAACATAAAATATTTACACATATTTATAATTTTTTTCTCTCACTCTCGATCTCCCTTCTCCTTTTCTCTCTCTCTTTCTTTGCTCTTTAAAACACATGGCTTAAAATCCAAATACTACATTTCTGTGGCAGCCCCTATTTGAACTAAAAAAACTTAAAGGTATTACAAAGTTTTGGGAAATGTTGAAAAATGGGTGGATAGTGATTCTTTAGAATTTTAAATATTTGGATGCCCCTATGGATGTATTAAAAGCACTCGAAATTTTAGCCCCTAAAACACTTCTGATTTCGAGAAAAATTGAAAATAAAGATTTACCGGTGCTCCCAGTAAATTTTGATGAATTTCAAAAAGCTCCTACGGCCGTACAATGGTAGCTGCGACCATGAAAATCTCAGAATATGTAGTTGTGGTATATAATTTCCGAACGGGAAAAGCTAATCGGTCGATTTTAGTCAATAAACATTGTTTTATAGTTTAATTAATATCTTGACCATGAGAGGGAGCTATTCAACATAAAGTGTTTATTATTTACAATTTCATAACTTAAGAGTCGATTTCGACCGCGACAACGATCACTGAATATTGTAGGATCGCATATGCTTCCAATATGTTAATTTGAACCAAATTCATGACCCCATACCAAAACTTTGTATTACCTTTAAATTTGCAGTAAACTTGTTTTAATTCTTGATACATAAACAAAACTATATATAGGCACATAAGCACAAAAACAAAACCACAATTTCTTCCAAAAGTTTATTTCAAAGTAAAATAAAATAAATAATTACCAGTAAATCCAAAAAGACAACACAAGAAGTACTGTACTGGACTGTATGAAAACGTCTGTAGCCCCAATATACAAAACATTTGCTGTGGCTACAAACTCATAATATAAATTCAACACAACAGGAAACAAAATTGGCAAACTGGCATTGTACAATGATAAATGAGTGTCAAAATAAATAGCAATATTTCTAATTGGCAAATGGAAGCACAATATTGCAGCAAAAGAAAGTCACAAAGTATATTCATGTCAGGCTTCCTGAAGCTGTGACGTCATAAAAATCTATTTTTAGAATTTCTCAATTTTTTCTTCACATTCCGAAAGAACACCAAAAATAATGTCGAAATGTTGAAAACCAATTGAATATGTTAAATATTGGCTGAGATATGACCATCTGAATGAATATATGTCCTATGGGAGCTCAGTGTTATATGCTCTGGCTCCTAACCATTAGGAGCCAGAGCATATAACACTGAGTTCCTATGGGGAGTATATTTATTCAGATGGTCATATCTCAGCCAATATTTAACATATTCAATTGGTTTTCGACATTTGGACATTATTTTTGGTGTTCTTTCGGAATATGAAGAAAAAATTGAGAAATTCCAAAAATAGATTTTTGATGACGTCACACTTCTCCACTCTATAGAGCTCAGGAACATGACATACATTTTGTAAGTTTGCCAGCTGGGATACTTGAATAGGAATTCAGAATCTTATAGGCCTGGTAGGGTATTCCTTTGTAATAAACTGTTTTCAAAATTACATCTAATTTAGCATTAAATCTTTGTTAAGTGGCATGTTACAAATTGTTTTCGTTCACCTGTTACTAATAATTGTATTTCTATAGCCAGAATTTGAATTGCATACATTTGTTGCTATGTAGGACAAACATAATTATGGCTTAAAGGCCCACTGCACTACTTGTAGCTACTTGCGCCCTCTATATAACAAACAATGCCTAATCGGTGACCATTGGTCCCCCATGATCCTCTTTTTCTTATGTTAACTGAGAGCTGAGTTGATGAGATAACCATCTGTCCAGTGACCTTGCAGGGCAGTCTAATCCCTCCGGTAAACTACGGCAGATAAGCTTTAATTGTCCCACCTGACAACACAAAATGCATGCAACTCGCATACCGGCTATTGAAATACAATTATTTGTGACAGGAGAATGAAATAATTTGTAACAGGGCACTTAAAACTGATCTAGTTGTGCATTAAATTTGATTACATTACGAATTGGCTTAATTTTTATCTAATGCATAAAGGACCTATCGTGTGTATATAGATTAGTCCCATCGAATGTATATAAATCTATATGCTTGCTTTCGTGGCTCCAGGTTACAAATATAAATCAATTCATTATTCAAACAATCAAAGTAGTAAGATGCTTTCTGTTGAGAGCAAGAAGGGCTTTAACTCAATAATAATGCCCTTCTAACTCTCAATCAATCAGGACACATGTTTTAAAATAATATTTAAATAAGATTGAGGAAAATAAAACTCTTCACTTTTATTCTTAAGTTTCATTCACATTTGGAACATATATCTATTGCAACAAAAGTAAATAACAAATTTAAAATAAGATAATTAACATTTTCTATAAATTTACATATTTTTTTATTTGGCAAAAGTAATACTGTTTAAATCATATAAAAATATATCAAAATCAATTAAGATGTACTCTAGTCATCAAAGTTGCTGCAAACAAATATACAAACATAATTATTCTGTAAAATGGTTTATTCTTTTTTATTCATTGCTTATCCAATACAGGCAAAGAATAATAATTAAATCAACATTAAAACGTGAATCCGCCTATGTAAAATAAAATCTCTTCTTGTTCTTAAATTCAAGGTAACTACATTGTATTTCATTTCATGAATATATATTTTTTCAAAACTTCAGTTCACACTTTGGGAGGAGAAAATTGATTTCTAAACATATATCTAAAGAAAACAAAAACACTTTGATATCGCTGTTACGCTATATTTGCAATCATATTATAACAAAGTTTCACTTATATAATTGTATAGCATGAGAGCACATGTTGGCACTCTTTCGATGATTTCAATCATATATAGACTGCACAGAGAAATTCCATGGCTTTGCTATTGTCTGAAAACATATTCCACTTATTATTTACAACATACAATTGTAATGCATATACTCAAGGTGTTATTTTTTCATCGATCAGGTAGAGTTGTGAGTGCAGAGCTGCCAACCCCAACTGAAACAAAAATCCTATTTTTTCCCCCAAAAATCCTATCAGTATATACTTTCTCACCATGAACAAGCATGTTTTGTTTGTTTGTTTGTTGTTGTTGTTGTTGTTGTTGTTGTTTTTTTTTTTTGGGGGGGTTGCCAAGTTGCATAAGTTCCTACATACAGGAAGATTTTTTGTATGGACCATTGGTTGAATATATGCATGATTTCGTCATGACTGATGTGTTCGATAACCAATGAAAATCCCCCAAATTGCCGACGTGAGATGCTTGTAGAATACTTTACAGGAGACAATAAGCAATTTGCCATTTAATTTTTTTTTATTTTTTATTTTTTGGAAAATCATATTTTATTGAGGAAAAAATCATACTGTCGTAATTACTTTTAAAAATTGTACGAAATACGATAAAATCGTAGCCTACTGGTTGGCAGCTCTCTGAATGTTCATCTTCATTTTCAAAGGTCTATTAATAGGCCCCAAATTTCATCTTGCCGTTCCTAAGGGGCATGGGAGAGATCTCTGGGGATGTCTGGTGCAATTCTTTCTTGAGCTGACGGGCAAGCCGTGCCACTGTGACGGGCCTGGGGGAGGTGGAGCCCTTCCTACGCCTCCTGGCTGGCTGCTGGCGTCTGGGTGGTGTTGCTTTGACGGGGGATACATCGGTGATGCCATCGAGACGATCTTGAAGGTCCTGCAAGTACAAATCACCAAACAAACGTGATGAAAGAAAATGTAACTGAATCCCACTTGAATTGTGCAAAAGCAGAAAGAGGTAGAGATGAAATATAGATCAGTGATGTCATCGAGACAATATTGAAGGTCCTGCAAGTACAAATCACCAAACAAACATGAAGGAAAAAAATTGAACTGAATCCAACTTGAATTGTGCAGAAGCAGTAAGAGGTAGAGAAAAAAACGTAGATCGGTGATGCCATGAAGACGGATCTTGATGCTCCTGCAAGTCAATGGAAGTCTGACAGAGATTTGATATCTGAAAGCAAAGTCATTGGTGTTTGAAAACTAAAATCACTCAATATGAATTTCAATTTGGTGAATTGGTCATTTAATAGTGATTTTTTGGAAATAACAGTTATATTTATCTCACAGCCATATTTATATATAATATAAGCATACATATAGAGAGAAATTAGAAACAAATATAATAGACTCAACTTACCTTAAGTATAGCGACTTTCTTGGAAACCCTCATAACCTTAGTCTTAGTAATGCTGACAGGTGAAGGGATAATGACATCATCAAAGTCTAGCTGTCGTGTCACTTTCCTCAACGTAACATTGACCTTCTTGAATGGCTTGACTCTAAAATATAAAAAATTATATGTTAAAAATTGATGAATGTAAATGTTATTTTTCTGAGTCCCTTTATAATCCATTATTAAGTTAATTGGCTCAACAGGGTAACCCTTAGATAAATAGATTGAACAAATTTTTCAGAAGTTTGAAATGAATCATATTTCCCCCCTTCAAATTTAAACTAATTATATTTTCAACTCGATTCTAAATTCTTGAGAGAGAATAGCATATACAGAAGAAAAAAAACAAGTATATTTTACCATACTCCAATCTTTACCAATTATTCATATAAATGTAAGAATCAATCTTCCTCTCTTTCCTACTGTCCACAAAATACTAAACAATATAAAATGGAAAAGATACTAAGAGAAATTGCCTGTATTTACTTGTGAAAAGCTGGATATGATATAGCATTAATAGTTCATCAACTCCACATACAGAATATATAATAATAGTAATAATAATTAGATCAATTAATATAGCACAGCAGCTAGCTACTGTATAAATATACTCTACTGCACTGTGATGAAAACATAACTCCCAACAATGCTACTTTACAGGCACACAATTAAACAAAAACTATTCAAAATCTCCTGTAGCAAATGCTTCTTCAGCAAAACTTGAAGACAGCAACATAGGAGGCTTTTCTTATGTCTACTGGTAGGTTATTCCTAGTGAAGCTGTGCAACTGAAAGCACAATCTCCAAGAATTACTTTTGTTCCTGTATAATCAATATGTTCAAGATGCATCATTTCTTGGACTCACTTGGGAATAACTTCAGATGCAGGAGGGATCTTGGCCAGTTGGAAGGTGACAATTGGTCCTCTGGTTACCCTGGTTACGCGAGGGGATCTCCCTCTGGGTGACGGTTTAACTGGTAAGGGCGGGGCTGATCTTCTGGTGGCAGCTACCTGGCGTGTCTGTCTCGTCTGTGGTTTAGGAGAAGGCGATGAAAGAGGAGGAAAAGGGATAGAGAGAAAGGGCGGTGAGGAGGGGGAAAGAGATAGAGAGAGGAGGGGGGGGGGGGGGGGGGAGCAAAAGGGGAGTGAGAAGAAGAGGGAAAGAGAGACGGATGGAAATATAGAGAAGAAATGATAATAGAGCGCAAAATAGGGAGAGGGAGAGTGGGAAGGAGGGGGGTAGGGTCAGAGGGAGGGAGGGAGCAAGAGAATGCGAGGAAAGGGGGTGAGGGAGTGATAAAGAAGAGATCAGATGAAGAAAAAAGAAGGAAGGGAAGACAAGAGAGAGAGAGAGAGAGAGAGAGAGAGAGAGAGCAATAACAGAAAGAAAAGAATTACCGGTACATATATGTCAGTCAGATTCATTTATACATGTATATGAGAGAACAGAAAATGGGAGACATAGAACAGCTGAAAGTTAGATTGGAAGATGGAGCGTGAAGGAAGGGAAGAAATAAAGTTTGCATTTAAATGTCTGAAAGAAGCTTTGAAGTGGTCCAGGTTGTCAATTTTGCGAATAAATGATGAGGGAGTTCCTTAGGTGAGGAGCAATGGAGGAAAATGCCCGGTCTCCATATCCCTTGAGACGAGTATTGGGCATCTGGAGAAAAAGGCCAGATGAGCAAAGACCAGAGCAAAGATTCCGTCGCTCAATTAAAGATATCCCGGGGTCTGACCATGAATTGCCTTAAATGCGAGCAGCAGGACCTTGGATTCAATTCTGCTCTTGACAGGAAGCCAATGCAGATCAGCCAAGACAGGAGACTGGATGTGATCATGTACATTAACATGCATGGAATGGCCAAGACAGATGACCATACAATCAGACATCAGTTACACTGTCTGAGAGAGTAACCAAGACAGTGTTTAAGCTACCATTTCAAATAGGAAAACTCATTAAGAATGGTATATTTCAAAACTTCTTTAAAATGGGTTATACCGTGTGTCTCAAAAAAAACGTAACACTTTTGAAATGGTTGCCAAATTGAGCATATATAATTTTATGAAAAAATGTCTATATGTATGGAAAGCTAAAGGACCAACCTTTCATATGATATGAAAAAATTAAAAAAAAATCATGCTTCGATGGACAGTGTTCACTTAAGTTAGAGGTATGAAAATGGGCCTGCGCAGGATTTTTCCTTCCAATTTTGGACAGGTAAATTACTTGTAACTTACAAAATAAGGTCGATATGAGATATTCATGATCGATGGATCAAAAGGATATTTTGAATCAAAAGGATATTTTGAATACCTCGAATTCTGGTATTTTCAATGCATAATGAATGATGTACTTAGCTATTACATGTTTGGGTCATTCATAAAACCTGAATAAAATGTGATTGATGATCCACCAAACTTACGGAAGAAAACTGATAAAGAAAAGGCAAGGGGTAGGTGATGGGATGGGAAAAGGTTGTGGGGGGGAGGAGAGTGGGTTGCATAATGTCAATTATGATTTTGAATACGGTATTTCAATTTAACATTTTCCCATTCTTCCTTCATCCTGTTCACATCTACCAGATCAATGATACAATAAGATGGGAGTGGAAGTTGGTGTGTGTGTGTGTGTGTGTGTGTGTGGCAGGGGTGGTGTTTGGGGATTGATAAATGACAGAGAGAAAGGACTGGTATTCAAAACATCCTTTTAACTCTTAATCCATCGATCATGAATATCTCATATCAAACTTATTTTGTATGCTAAAAGTAACTTACCTGTCCAAAATTGGAAGGAAAAATCCTGCGCAGGCCCATTTTCATACCTCTAACTTAAGTGAACACTGTTCATCGAAGCATGATTTTTTTTTCAATTTTTTCATATCATATGAAAGGTTGGTCCTTTAGCTTTCCATACATATCAACATTTTTTCATAAAATTATATATGCTCAATTTGGCAACCATTTCAAAAGTGTTACGTTTTTTTTGAGACACACGGTATATACACAACAATTCTGAATACCTTTCTTTGTGGCGACACACTGCCCCTGGCTGCAGGCTGTTTACGGGCCTTGGTCAAGCGACCCGCTGACCGGGTCTTTGGGGGACTATAGGCATCCGTGGTGAACGGGGATCCAGTGGACGCAGTGAAGTCTGGCCGTGGCCACGTGGCTGGACGCTTGACCGTCGGCTGATACTTCCTAGATAGGAAATGAAAAACAGTGTTAAGGATGTTAATTTGTTTAAGGAATATTAAAGAAAGAAATTGTAATAATTATGCTTGACATCGAGTTAGAAGCTTAAAAGAAACTTCATTAGTTGAAACATATGTATCGGTACATGAGACTCCCAGTGTAGTATCTATACAGAGATGTACCTATGTTGTTGTGCATGCCTAACATATCACCACAAGGTGGAGCTATTAACCTTTAGACTTATAGGATAATAATGTATCATTACAGTATTGGTGATTGATAAAACAAATTTTGTTGCCAGTATGGAGAGGCAATCTCAAATATATCATGCAAATATATTTTCACAATGTTCCTAGATAATACTCCAAAATACTGAAATACTGAAAATACAACGTAAAAACACAATAATGTTTTTTTTTTTTAATGTAACAGTGGCAGCAAAATAATATGTTGCCAATTTGAATTCACAATTTTCACTGTATCAATACTGATTTGATGATATACGTTCTCTGCATCAGGCGCTGACTAGGTTCATATCTACTGTAGATTACATTAAAGAGCTCAATTTTCACAGAATGAACTTTAATAAAGTTCAACAATGCTCTAAACCCTGAGGAACTACTCTGTAGATCTTAGAAATGTACCCCATGAAGATCCATGTATACGGAGATGCCAACCTCTTGACACAAAAAACAGACTGATATCCTTTAAATATATATATTTTTTTTAATTAATTTATTTATTTTTTAATTGAGAGAAAAATCAGATTTTCACGAAAAATCCACAGTACCACTTGCCCCAGGCCAGTGAGTCAGAAAATTGTAAATCAAAGTTTTTTGTCAGGGTTGCGGGGGACTGAAAATGTTTCTATGCGATTTGCGCAGTTTTTATGGGCTCCTTATCTTTTTTCTTTTTTTTGGAAAGATGAAAATTGTATTTTAAGAGGTGATATCGCATTATCGTATTTCACTCTCATTACCGTACTAAATTCAATTAAATCGTTCTGGTTGGCATCTCTGCCTACACCCTCATAAACCCTTGATATTGCCTGACCGTTACTGAAGTGCATGATCTAAATTATTGGTTATGATCGTGCAGTGTAAAGTCATGCTGCAAGTAATGGCTTCACTGTACATCATGAAGATAATTATAAAATTAATCAATATAACATTATAAGCTGGGCAGAGTAGGACAACTTTCCTCTATTAGTTTTTCCCCTTTGGATATAGGGTAATCATAAAGACTTGCCAATGATCAAGGCCCCCCCCCCCCCCACCCTCTCTTTCTCTCTCTCTATCTCTCTCTCTCCTGCAAATCTTTGACACATACAAGTAGAGTATAACGCTCTGGTTTGGGACATTTGGTTATTTTCCTATTGAGGCCTTTTTTTTCACTGCAAAGTGGACGACTCTGGAAAGTTATTACTACCGGATCAGGGGGCGTTTCACAAAACTTTTCATCAGTGACAAATGACAGTTTTTGTTATAAGCTACTGAAATCCTTGCTTCTGATTGGTTACCAACTGATTTGTCACTGATTTTTGTCATTTGTCATTAAAAAAAGGCTTTGTGAAATGGGTCCCAGTATGTAACTTGTATTTACTTTGATTTATCTTCAACTTTGATGAAGTTATCTCTGAGCTGACGGGACGGACCAACTCGACCTACCCTGCTGGATGGACGGAGTGAAGATGATGCTGCTTTTTGTCTAGCAATCCACTGTTTCAAATCTGTGTGAAGAATATTGTACATCGCATTGTACTTGATATTTACTTTGATGCTTACTAGTTTTTTTAATTTGATAGCAGATATTTGATATTCAATTTGATGAAACTAGAATTTTATATTTATTTACTAGGTGCAAGCCAAAATTTTCTTTACAAATTTACAAAATTTGAAACTTTTCCCAGATAATTCAAATATAGAATTTTTTCTTCCTATAAGCACTTATTTGCTTTTTAATTTGCTAACTGCTCAATATACCTAATTTTTCATTTATCTTCCTATCCTGTATTTCCTTTTTTCTTGTTATTAACATTAGTGATTCCTTTTTTGTGCCATGTGAACTATGTTGATTACCTTATGTTAAGTACTGTCATTCTGTATGTCTTTTTTTCTTTCTTTTTATGCATGTAAACAAAGCAAATTTCCATTATTTGGACAATAAATATGTCAATTCAATTCAAATCAATCAGGTTATCAGCAGGGGACTTGGAAGAATGCTTTATGTTTTACAAAAAATGACAATTTCCAAAGTATGTCATGTTATTGAAAAATCTGTAGAATATCAATTAAATTGTGTCAATTACGATAACGTTGTTCATTTTATGAATACCCTGGAGGAGTATTTATTTCCATGGGCAGAATCTTGTGAAGAAAACAAAAAGCAAATGAATTACATTGATTAATTAAGTATATTATCAATGCAAATATGCTATTGATACAAGAAAATTGTATGGTTCGGCCAAGTGGAATAGCCTACCTTCTAAACTAAGAACTTGAATGCCCCACTTTGCTGCTACACCCGCTGCATAAGAGCGGACTTCAGGCTGTAAATAGCATAAATATACATTCAAGATAAAATCGAAATGCAGGGTGGTCCACAATCAAAAATTCAAATATGTAAAATTTGACCCTGGAAGGAGTACAAATTGCTGTATGTAAATTGCAAAATTCTCTTTTAGCCTGGAAATAATACAAATAAATAATACAAATAATTGTATTTCAATTAGCCAGAATGCACATTGCATATAAGGTGGGGCAAGCCATGACACCTACCTAGCAACAACTAATGTATGCAATTCACATTCTGACTATTGAAATAATCTTTTTCATACAGGTGAATGAAATAGTTTGTAGCAATTAGGCCCTCAACAACGATTTGTGCTTTTAAATTTGATTACATTACGAAAATGGCACATTGTTGTGGTATTTTATTAAAGAGCACTTTTTTCATGGTGAATTAATGCATTATTCAGTCTCATAACCTAGTATGATGAATATTGACTCTGATTATAGATAACGATGGTCTATTAAATCATGATGCGAATATGTTAACACAATAATCAAGCCTTTTTTCTCACTGTACAGTATTCCCTTCCACAAAAACATGATGAGATTAATGTGCAGTTCTATATTTTACATCTGCCTTCATTGTTAACTTTGAAAATGAAAAGAAATCAAAATAATAAAAAAAACCCATCTCAACATGCGTTTGTCATGCAATCTTTCAACTGCATGACAAATAATTCCTTTACTTTAGCTAGGCCTATAGTATTAGTATTAGAATCCATTTGGACAAACTCAACCCTAGGCTAGATCTAGGATTTTTGTGTAGAATCTAGATCTACCTCAGTTTTACCTGGTTGCTTCTTGTGACCACAACCCTTTCCCGTGAATACTAAAGTAGTAAAGAGATAAAAATGTTAGAGCATGTCGGTATACATTGTATTTTGCCTTGTGATTTACTGCCTTAGTAATGGCCAAACGTACATGATTTGATTCAGTTTTTCTGTTGTTGCAACTTGCAAGGACTATGAAGTAATGACGTTAAAAACATATTCTTCCATTAAATAACATCACAGTCAAGTCAGTATTGATACCTGATAAGTGATTAGAAGATTGTAAATATTCAGGTGAACTATCCATAATGCACCAAGTCTAAGCCACTAGAATAGACTAACTTTTGGATCTAAATTAAACGGGGTAACAGTAGCGCAATAAAGTGATTGAAACATGGCAGAATCTAATAGACCTAGCCTTTTCAGGTCCTCTAAAAACAGATTAGGTCTAGTCTAGAGTCTAAATCAATGCACAAAGTCAAACTCAAGACAAACCAAAAGGTCTGATTTTTGACCATTTGAGTTTGAGAGGATTCATATTCAGAAAAATGGACCCTTTGTTGATTGTCTCAAATAATTTTCTTTCCTCAACCTCAAGCCTTGTTACCTCAGTTCCTTTGCTCTTTCTCACAGGGGCACTGGACGGTCTGGATGCTCGGGTTTTCCTAATCTAACTTAGATCTCGACTCTAGGCCTAGAGTCTACTTAACTTAGATCTCTAATGAAAAGAAGAAGAAAAATGTCCAAAATCATGAATAACAATATTCTAGATCAAATTAACAACAACAGATATACTCCTGCTAATCATTCTACAGGTGTATGGAAATATTTTTTTGTTCAATTCGAATATTAAGGATCAAACAAGATACAAGAATGACTTTAGTTTAAGTCTTGCCAATTCTTGATGCCAGATGGGTCTAGGCCTACGGTGACGCCGCGCAGGCCGAGCTAGTCGGCTGGACGAGGCGCCACTGCACTGCTGCTGGAATCGGACTGAATTGGAAAAGGTGGAAGAGGTGAAACTAGATAGACCCTATGCTTCATTTTAAGGCTCACTAATCAATTTAATAACAACCAAATCACTATCCAATTCATTATAACGTTACGAAGCGAATACGATACCTTAAAACATAGATATCGACTTGACGAAGTTCTATTTGTTTAACTTCAAAATGACGCAGATTCTTCGTCGTCTGTATACTGTACAGTCGCTATCGCTAGATTTAAGACCGACCTGAAAAAACACAGTTCGCAATTCGCGGTTAAAATCATGCCGCTAT
>JAVYIG010014564.1:0-40875 GCA_035222895.1 Strongylocentrotus droebachiensis | reverse complement strand
AAAAACAAAAAACGGACCAAACAAAATAATCATAATTTTCTTGTAGCACACTATTTTTTCTACAAACTGATACCAAATTCTTCAATATTCTTATAATATTTACAGGAAGTTTACTAGGGCTGCGACGGGTAGTCGAATGCTCGAGTACCTGCGATGTTGACAACTACTCGAGTACGATTTCTCGTACCCGAATTTTCGGCCGCAAAAAAAAAAAAAAAAAAAAATCCTGGTCAACCTGGCACTATCCAGGCCGACGCTTACCCGTGCCAGGGAGAGCGCCGGACCGCTGGCATGGTACTGTTGGTAAAAAAAAATTCCAGCTCAAGCTCAATCACTGTCAAACTCACCACTCAGAAACTGGGACCAAATGTCAGGATTTCTGTTTGGACTCAGGAGGAAAATGGATTATTCTGCCATCTTTGGTTTTTAAAACAGCATTGTTTACTGTTATTATTATTATTAAATCGGCGCCTTCAACTGCAACTCAAGTAAAAATTGCATGAGTTTTCGAAGACGGACCTCGGATACTGCTCCTGTGGTATGGTGGTGGCAAAAAAACAATAAAAAAAAATATATATATATATATTATTTATATTTGTTAAATTTTAAACATGGCATCTGAATATTCGAGTATTCGCTTGTAAGCCTGGGAGTGTACTGGGGTACCTCATTACACGGTTGTGCACAGCCCTAAAGTTTACTGGTACCTAAAAATGATCGTAATTTAGCAAATCTTCATCGATTGAAGCTAGTACTGTATCACAGGCAGATTTGGTATCCTATATACTGCATATACTAAGGCTGCGACGGGTAGTCGAATGCTCGAGTACCCGCACGGTTGACAACTACTCGGGTACGATTTCTCGTACCCGAATATTCGGCCGCAAAAAAAAAAAAATTAAAAAAAATTAAAAAAAAAAAATTTAAAAAAAATTAAAAAAAAAAAAAAAATGTCCAGGCCACGCTTACCCGTGCCAGGGAGAGCGGCAGCCGCTGGCATGGTACCGTCGGTAAAAATGTTTCCCAACTCAAGCACTGTCAAACTCACCTTTCAGAAACTGGGACCAAATGTCCAGATTTCTGTTTGGACTTGGAGGAAAATGGATTATTCTGCCATCTTTGGTTTTAAAACAGCATTGTTTACTGTTAATATTCTTATTAAATCGGCGCCTTAACTGCAACTCAAAGTAAAATTGCATGCGTTGTTGGGCGAGGGATCTAAGAAACTGCCGAGTGGTATGGTAGTGGCAAAAAAAGTCAAAAAAGAAAAAAAAGTCAAAAAAGTCAAAAAATCTAAAAAATCAAAAAAAAATCAAAAAAAATCAAAAAAATTCAAAAAAATTATAAAAAAACATGGCGTCCGAATACTCGAGTATTCGCCTGTAAGCCTGGGAGTTTACTCGGGTACCTCATTACACTGTTATGCACAGCCTTAGCATATACCCTACATGTACCATAATGAAATGCGAAAAAACTGCCTAAAATGGATACCAAAAAATAGACTCTGTGCAGACTTCGTCCGGAATCGCGCAGTAGCTCTGTAATGGTCCCTGCTTTTAGTGATGCAATGGCATGAACTTAGATCTAGATCTACCAGTAGATTTTTGTTTGAAAAATAAGTTATGAAGTTTATTTTTGTCTTCATGTCAACAATGCAACATAAAATTGTCGGTAAGATGTGTGGAGTTATTCTAGAAATGTCCTGCTCCTGTATCATTGTACATTATGTAAACTGGTATCATCATTTTTGTAGTCCCATATGTATGAATATGTGCTGTTTTGACCATGAATTTTGACTGTTGTTGCGCAGAGGCAGCACCCAGACTTTTTGATATATTCTCTTCCGAAAATACTGCAGCCTTTATGCCGGCAAAGACGGTATTACAATTTAATTGCATTTGAGGTGAATGTTAATCGTCACGAGCAATGATGGCTCTTTATACCATTCCAGACATTTAAGTGCTGAAGATTTTTTAAAAAATTCAAAAAAATGGTTTGGAGAATTTATTGTTAAAAAGGTGTTGCACAGTGAGGACCTTCAAAGAAAATCATAAATATCTTTATGGTTTGAGAATTTTGAGGACTTTTTGCATGTTTGATAGAGGGTAATAAGTACAATAGAAGGAATAATGAGTATAGGGGCACTGATTTACACGATCACAGAAAACGGACAGAATCACGGAAATTACCATTTGAAACGGATAATGCAATTTCGAACGAAGTCGCGGAACCCCTTTCACCTCAAAACTTGTTCATTTTTCAAGAAGAAAATCATAAAACTTACACTATTTTTGTGATTTGTTATGCAGTGACAAAATATCGGGCCTAAAATCATGGTTAATAATTCTGAATATTTAGCGATATTCGTAAGATTCTTAGAAGACAGGGCGCTGCCATTTTTGTTTCTCTGGACCAATAGAGATTGTGACACAAACACACGGTATGTACAGCGAATCGATCCTATTATGCCAGCTAGGCGCCTAGTATTAATTCTACGTAATACTAGGCGCCACACACACGCCAGCAGCGGGGTGCTAAGCGCGGCGACATTGTACACACACTGTTGTACAGTTCGAAAAAGGGGGCTGGCATGTGCGCCTAAAATCGATCGATCGCTGAAATGACAGCCAAGACTGAAATGTTTTCCTAGAGGTCGGTACTAGTCAGCCTGTATCTGTATCGTTCCGTCAGGAATATGTCGTGTTCTGACACATTCCGCTAACTTTAGTCTGCTTGTCTAAGTTCAAATTTGAGTTGGTAAATCTAAACATTGTAATTCTTCGTATATTTTCACTGGTATTTTGCATCAAGTTTATCCAGTCCCGTCCGTATGTTTTTGAGTGGTTATCAGTGGCAAAATGGAATTCACAGAATTCCAGATTTTCTGAAACGGAAAAAGCCATTTTTAAAACGGAAAATCAGTGTCCCCTACACTGTGTAACAGTTCATAACAAAAATTACAGTTTTTTCACCAACCTTTATCGATGTAACAGAGTCTATGTGAAGAGGAAAAACATGCGAGCTGCAACTTGTATTTTAGATAATGACAATGGAAAAAAAATGTGTGCCACATGTACATTATCAAGATTGTCCAAAACTATAAAAAAATCGGCATTAAAAAAAAAAGAAGGTGGGCATGAAATATCCGTAAATTTAGCCTGATAATTGGCCAAATAGCAGGCCAGGCATTTCACAGACAAGCATTATTTTGCTTGGGATATTCTTTCAAGCTAATATTAAAGCACAAGGATGATATAGCCAGTCATGTGGTAAAAGTATAATTACTAGTAGTATTGCCAGTTAAATGTAGCTCAAGCAAGCAAAATAATGCACACGTAGTTAAAGCGTCAATTCTCCTGATCTTAATTTAACAGGCTATTTAAAAATGTCTGGCTTTGTGGCTGTGAATATACCCCCCCCCTCCCCTCCCCTCACCTCATTCAGAATACCAGAAATCATTGTGTTGTTATTATTCTTTATCTAGTCTGATTGTCATATAAAGAAAAGTTGCATAGTAAAACGTAGATGTAAATATGTTTGGGCATCGTTTTGAACTAAAAGGTCAATAAAGAATCAGGGTCCTACTCTAGTCTGAATGTCTTATCGTATAACTTGTACAATCTGTAGTTGGCCAAGTTGGGGCATATCGTGAGTCTGTACTGATAATCAACCAGCTGTAGTAAATTAACCTCTCAAAACCTTGTTTCCTTTTATGGTGTTTCTTCATACGGTGTTGATTTTCTAGTGTGTTACATGTACATGCCCCCTTTTGATGTACCAGGCTTTTTATACAACGTTTTTTTTATTAGAGTTTGTTATACCATAAGTTGTGTCTAGTCTGAATAGCCTAGAGGAGGGTGTACACTTAGGAGGAGACGAAACATTGTGATAACCTAATGACTTGATAGTAGCAGTGCAATAGTCCTCCTCTGGCTCCTCGGTCCAGTTCAATCAATACAATTGTACCTTGCATCTCTATTCAGAAATTAAGGACTGGCACAGATATTATTGTTACCATCGTGATTGCATCCTGAAGATGGCAAATCACATTAAAGCTCAAAGTGCAGCAAGCATCATGTAACCAAAGAATATCATGCAATTAGATGCATACTTGGTTTACAATCATGTACATGTAGATGTATACTTTTAAGATTTTCTTTTTAATTGATTTGAAAAATATTATTTTCCATGCTAGTACAACCATACATGAGTATAAATTATGGCTCTGTTGTGCCTTACTCCATATTACACTTTGAAATAACAGCAACAATTGTTTTCCATCTTTAGTTACCCAAGTGAGCAAACTTTCTTCAAATTGCTGACTTCCCACTGTAGGTTCACGTTCAAAACTCGAAATTCAGAGGCATCTACAGGTTAATAGCATTGTTGTATTTTGTCTCACCCAATTGGTTGAGGTGAATTTTCTCCTCACATGTATTTTTCTGTTCTTGGGGAGGAGAGGGATAGAGAATCCCCGAAAGCATATCTGCAATCTTACAATATATCGCTGTTTGCCTAGCATTTCAGTCCAAGGCTATGAGATGGACTCGGATGTAAATAGCAAGAATATTATTGCAAACATGTCAGCATTCATGGCTCAATTGCAAGAAATTTCTGAATTCATAACATCCTCAAGAACCCAGCCCCTTCTCCAACTAGTCTGCAGAAAGAGACTCTATTGTGACACTCAACACTATCTTAAAGTAAAGACCAGTATTGGAAACGCCCCAATTTCAAAAAATGAAATGGAAGCTCTCATTACCAATCATGTGAAAGAATATTGTTTTGACTAATACATGATGATAACAAAAAATTGCAGGGAAACCGCCTACTAATTCATATATTTGGTAATTTGTTTCTCTCATGGTCTGTGAGAGATATAGGGTAGTCCCATATACATCTTTCTGTGTATAGTGCTTGTAACTTTACGAAGAATGGGCCAAATTTCTTATCATTTTGATGATTCCAGAACCTTGCAGATGCTAGATGCTAGATGATCAACCTTTTCTGATCGATTCCACAACGTTTCTTTCACAATGTAATCGCTATGACCATAACTGGTCTTTACCTTTAAAGGTACTACAGTGTATGTTCCATTTGCAGTCAACATCAAATTCTGTGAAAGATGTCCTGTGGTCTCGAGGTTTACATTGTGTGATTCTGTAAGGACAGAGCTTTACTACCTTTAGCAGAGGATCACAGATTCTGAAATATTGCTTGGAGTTTGTGTGGAGAATAGATCCTCTTGTGAAGTGAAGGGTTCTTTCACACCGTTTTCAGGCAACAAACCCATTTACAAAACTGGAATAATTCACTGATGTTTTGAGAGCAAGCATTTACAATGCAAACTCGGCAGAGTTTAAAATAATAAAATAAACCAGAGGAGGGTTTTTTTTATCCGATATTTTCATAGTGTTTGTAGGTATTTGACTAGCAACTTCTGACACAACTCCAGTATGAGAGAAACCACTGCGTTTTTTGCTTGCACTGTGAATGCCTCTGGTGTTGGCAAAGGGTTCTTCTGGGAATGATCCTTTCACAAAATTTTCCATCAATAGGTCGATTTAACCCAGTCAAGCATGGCCCCCTGTGGGAACACAGTGGTGTTAGGAAGAGATGAGCAGATCTCAACAAGTGCACTCCAGCGTATGGATTATTCTACTTACCGGGTAAAATGAAAAATGAACACGCCTTTCAGTCAGGATTTCACTATACTTGTATGGGATGCAGAAGTCGAGGAACTTTTTTGGGATGTGCAATTAAAACACGATATTTGTTTTGAAATCAAATTAATTGTAGTGCACCATAATCCAAGCATTACCGGTACACAAGAGTGGAAACAAATTTTCACATTAAAGTATTAATTGATGAATGAGAATGATCAGATCACATTCTTTCCCAGGTGCCTTCAATCAACAAATCCAATTACATTTGATAGAATCGATATCATCCTACCAATTAAGAGCCATAATTCACCTAAGCTAATAAATCAAACAGCAAGGTTTAGAGATAAGCCATAATCGTGCCTAATGCTGGTGATTACCTCGTACCTGACAGGCATTTGAGAGGTCAATTGCTCAGAGTCGGTAATATTGATAGTCATCTACATGTGTACGTGTAGTGTGATAAGCGTTACTCTGTAGCATTTTACATAGGGGTGATTTTGCGAGAGAAAACTGTTTAATTTGAGCTGCTTATTTTGAAGTAAACGTACTGTACATTGCACATGTGATAGGAAAAATCTTGGTTCCTAGACGTACATGTATTTGGTTCATTTGGACCAGGGAGAAATGAGCTTTAGCGAAATATGTGTACATTACCTATTTAAACAAAATATACAAGTATTTATATACCGGTACATGTTTATGTACATGTATGGTAGGCCTACTTGAAACCACATCCAAATTGTGTTACCATGGATATTGTAGTTTAATGTTTTACTGATATGACCATGTAAAGTTAGGCCTGTACATGTAACTCACAATACTTTTCTACCCAAAGAGGATGCTAAATCCTCTTTGTATTGTAGCGCTGACAGACCAGTGAGTTACTGTAACTACTAAATAGTATCTTGATATGCTTGTAATGTGTTAATTACTTAAATCATACAAGGCTGTTAGTGTCAGATACATGTACATGTTCATATATTTAGGCCTTTTAATTATAAGTGTTGGTTTGTTGGATTCTGTGAATAGTTGATTATTCATTGTAATACTAATAAGAAATCAAGATAGCCTTTCAAACAAACTCTGTGACTGATGAATCAATGTCACACTTACAGACTAAAATACATTAATATTTATTGAAGCATATTTTGTATTTGTCTACAGCTGTCAAAGCTAATATCATGGTGGACAATTTGATAATAGCAGGTGACGAGGGAAAAAAAAGCAAATTACTTCAAAATAGATTGACTTGATGACTAAGATGTGAAAATCTCCTGAAACGCATTCTAGCCTGCAAGGGGCATTGAGCAAGGAAAGGAGAGAGAGAGAGAGACTCTGGGAAGAGGGAGAGGGGGGGGGGGGGGGGGGGGAGGGGGGGAGGGGGGAGGGGGGGGGGGGGTCACAAGAGAGATTCAAGATACCGGTACAGCTCTAGAGATGGTTTAGAACCTGAAAACTTTTTATTTTTTATTTTGATGTTATTTTTGTTAATTTTACAGTGGACAACATTAACTTGTAGAAAAAAAAATGTGGTGAGTATTAGGGGAGAGGGAGAAAGAGACAGAAACTCATATTGAGAGATCGCAGATCGAGATGATGCTAAATTGCTAATACAAGTAATAGGGTTCTCAGTAATTACATGTAGCTTTTGGGTCTGGACTACAATGTATTAAGACTTCATCCGGATTAATCCTTTTCTAACCGTAGCGTATGAAAAGAACGAAAAAGATAAACAGTACGCTGTATGTACAGTAGGCAACTATTGTGTATAATTAAGGAAGAAGATGAGAGAATAGAGAGAGAGAGAGAGAGAGAAAGCCCTAGGCTATGGGGGCCCCAGATGAGTTGTCCTAGATTTAACCTCTTTAAAGCTTAAAAGATGCGGTAAATTAATTTAGCGATGGCTCACTGTTCCTTGCAAGATATTGACATTTCAACCAGATGGTGAACTACCGGTTTATATTTGTTAGACTTCGGTAATGAATCCCAGGTTCCAGTCTTTCGTATTTGTACGCAATATTTGACAGTGATCCCCGGCCGAAAGGTGTGTAGTGCATTCATCCAAGTAGATGTAATTTAATTATTTTCCAATGCCATGGTGCAAAATCATTGTAAGGTTTTTTCGGTACAGGGGCACTTTTAATTCATTTATTTTTTATTTTTCATGTTTATTCTTTGTTTGTTTGTGTATTTATTTATTTCTTTTTTTTATTTGTGTGTTTGTTTGTTAACTTGTTTACTGGTTTTTTTAATTCAACAGGGCACATGTACCGGTACATGTATGTAAGCCCTTCTTTCAACACCCACAAAATGAGTGTTGATTGTCTTCAAATATACAAGTTTCCCTCGTTTTTAAAGGCAAAAGCCAGTATTGGAAACGCCCCAATTTCAAAAATGAAATGGAAGCTCTTATTACCAATCATGTGAAAGAATATGTTTTTGACTAATACATGATGATAAAAAAAATTCCGGGAAACCGCCTACTAATTGATATATTTGGAAAATTAGTTTATCTATTGTTATGTGATAGATAAAACGCATGTGTCGCGCACGTGTGCGTAGTCCCATATACATCTTTCTGTGTACGGTCCTTGTAACTTTACCAAGACTGGGCCAAATTTCTTATCATTTTGATGATTCCAGAACCTTGCAGTACACACCAATATGCTAGATGATCAACCTTTCTAATCGATTCCACAACGTTTCTTTTATTCACAATGCAATCACATGACCAGAACTGATCTTTATCTTTAAAAGTGTATGTGGGTCATTCTACAAGATGTTGAGTTGAGAGCCTGCTGGACTACCGGTACCTTAAAGTTAATTTGTAATAAGCACAGGCATGAGTTTCACCATGAAAGCAGATGTTTGATTATAGTGCTTAAAAGGTCAATGGCTGGTGTTATAGGTAATGCACATTAATGCTTATGTAATGTACAATGTAGGCTACTTGGATATTGTACTATAGATGCAATACATTCATGTACATTGTACATCGTAGATCACAGTACTTTTGCAGTTGTATTTAAATGCTATAAAAGGTGAGAAGTAGTACAAAATACATGATGATGATAATGGTGATATTGGCTTCTTGTATAGCACCGGTTTCTGCCTCTGATGGACGCTCATGGCTCTTGCTCTACAATGTCTCACAAATGTATTTATAAACCCCCCCCCCCCCCCCACAACAACAAAAAAAACAAACAACACAACAACCACAAAATTATGGAAAGGGTGTGCATCATTCTTTGAGGTTAAATATATACCGTACATGTACAGTATAAGTCAAAACACTTTTCCAGTTTTGTTCCTATTCATTTTGGGTGATCCAACCATTTTGATCCATGATTTACTGTAAAACATTTTACTTCCTTTAGTTATAAAGCAAATTTGGGTTGAGGATCTTCTGGTACCATTTTTGGTTTGATGCAGTCAGTGTACCGGTTCAGCTTCGAACTGAGTCGGGTAAAGCTAGGTTGAACCAGGGATCTCTATCATGTCCCTTGTTGAACTATCTGCTGCATTATGTCCCTCATCAAAGTTGCATGGAGTAATTGAGGCGTGAAATTTGTTCCGCTTCTCCTCGTTCTCCTCTCTCGCGTCTTTGGACTGATTTAAATTGGATCCTTCGGAGCAAGTTGTTTTTGGAAGCCCAATTTTCTTCTAGAGATTCCGGTGATTCAACTTTTCAAAATAGATAAAGTACTGTTTGAAGTTTTTTTTCTTCATTATCAATGGCCATTCCTGGTATCTCTTTGGTTTCCTTGTGTTGACCTATGGTCACTTATTACCTTTGATAAAATTGACCAAAGTGCCCCCCTAGCCCCTAAAGCAACATATGCTAGTGAATAGTGATCACTTTTCATCCCCTTCCTCCTAAAAATGACATTGGTTTCAAATTTCTGGAACATGTTTATAAATTTCAGGACATACATGTACTGTACATAAAAACTGGGAGCAAAATTATAAAACAAAATATTAGAAAAATAATAATATCACTAATGTCTTCTCCTCCTCCTCCTCCTCCTCCTCCTCCTCCTCTTCTTCTTCGTTCCTCGTTCCTGTTTTGAATTGTACCTGAACATGTGATGTAACATTTCAAACTGTTGTTTACATTGTATGGAATACAATAACCTGTAACCGATATAATGAATATCATGGATACAATACAAGAAATGCTAATGATTTTCATTTACCCAAACCGAGGCTCTCATCTTTTAAAAACTCAATATTATTTCAAGGACCCCAAATTCTGTAACTCTCTTTCTTCAGATATTAAACAATCAGTTTCGTTAAATGTTTTTAAGTCAAAATCTAGGCACTTTATTTTAGACAGGTATTCACCAAGTTTGTTTGTTTAAATGTATAGGCATACGCCCCCCCCCCCCTTTATGTTGTAGTAAGTGATTTGTTATTTTTTGTAGCGTCCTTAATGTTACAGAGTCAGCTAATCACAAGGCTTGTTCCTTTCTTGCTGTCCCTCTCATACTTAATCCAAATGTATACTTTGTTATTAATTTTTCTTGTGAATTTTACCCTTTGTATCATGTTGATTTATGAACGTTTGCATGTGTTTTCTGGATTTTTATGAGCAAATAAATTGAAATTGAAATGGCTCACATGGGCTTGTGCCTGTAACCGATAGAGAGAGAGTGCAAGTGTTGTGGTGGGGCGGGGGGAGGAGTGGTTATTGCAGCGTAAAGGCATTTAAACATTCATGTCTGTTTTAATTGCTTCATTCAAGCCCATGTTCAAATACGATTGAAGGTGCACAATACACATGTCATTCCACCTTGAAATATTTTACTACTTTAATGCTGTGAATCATCATCACGCTAATGTGTAAATTTAGGCCTGTACATGAATGAGCAGACTCGCATTTATTTGTACAGTATGCTTGTGAAATGGAGACACAGTTCTTAATTTTCAACGGTTGATCAAAGTTGGAATGAGTTATTCAAGCATGTTTCTGTGACAGATGCTCGCACTACTGCTAGCTCCCACCATAAAGCACTCAAAGACTGAGATTAGTTGGCTGAACTGGAGGACATTTATACTAAACTCATAAAAAGAAATGTTGTACAAAGAATTATCGTATCGCAGAAGGGATGTTCACACTGGACAATAAGATGGTAAAAGAAACGTCTTGTATATAAAATTTCATTTTTCAAGAGGTTAGTTGATATGACAGCAGACGAATAATCAGTGGGCAGTTATGCTAAGGCCCACCCAGTTACGTTGTATAACGTTTTGGACCCTGATTCGTACTAATTTTGTATTGAAATGGATAAACACCTATCGATGTTCAACATTTATGTTTAAGATGTTTCGATAGTTCAAACTAGAACTGTTTACAGTGAATAACTGAGTATGAGGTTTCATACATATATATGTATAACAAATTATTTGGTTGCCTGAACGGGGTGTATAAGTAAGAGCCTGAGTTTAGATGGATGAACAGTTTCTGAGGCCCATCTCTTAGTGTCTCTGACTTGATAGAGTGATTCATAGGAGGCCACAAGGTGAATGCTGAAGAATTTACTTTTCTCTCTTGCTCAAAGAGCTTCTCCTTATTCGTCCATTTACTCTGTAGGCATACAGAGGTTCACATTCATCTTCTTCGACATGTGTATTTAACCCCCCCCCCCCCCCCTCCCCAAGAATGTTGCTTTATCAACTTTAGTTTCGTGCCCAGTAGTATGCATTTATTTAGCCATTTCTTATAGTCTCTTTTCTAATTGTAACCACTTAAAACTCATGTCACAATTGAAAAATTAAAATAATGTGCGTTTCCTTTTCATTCAATTGTACCGGTATAGTAAAAGACCTCAATTGACTATTTTTGTATTTTATTGTTGATAATAAAGTCCCCATCAACTCTCTACCATGTTGTTAAGAAAATAAAGTAAATACCAGTATTGCCACTTCTAGAGATTTGATGTCTAGATGGTCATAAATTTCAGGATTTATGTTTGCTTTGGATGATTCAGCAGTCCTTTGGGACTACAACTTTCTCTCCCTTGGAGACTGAACAGGCTCTTTGGTTCCACACATGTTTTTCTGTGTTGGAAGTGAATGACTACCCCAAGGTGTGTTGTTGACCTTCATCATTGATCATAGCTAGGGTGCAAGGCCATGTGTCAAACATGTAGGCTTGGAGTTCAAGTCCTTGGGCTAACAGCAGGAGTGAGTTCAAAGAGGTGACTCTAAAAATGGCTCACTGAGATATTCCTGGAATTACGTGTTCAAGAGCATTTCTAACTTTGTTGTACAATACTGCAAATGAGCAGAATCACTAGAAGGTTTTTACAAAAAAAAGAGTATTTTGTGTAGCGGGTTAGTCAATTTTGCTGTGTGTATGTGTTTGACATGTAACTGTGAGTACAACAAGTTTGTGTCTCTTGAAACATCATTTTGTAGTCAAACTTTGTACAAGACAAGCTGAAGTGTATGCAAAGAAGTGTTCTAGTGTCCCTGAAATAAGACACCGATTGTCATTCATTTCCGTTTTCAAGATGAGACTGCTTAGGCTCTTTTAAAAAGGAACCAATTACTAAAGAAAACATTAATGCAGCCCTACATGTACATGTGTTGGTTGAAGACATATGTCATTCCTGATTAAATGTAATAGGATTAGGAGAAATATTACAAACTTTACCAATAGATGTATATCAAGCATAATGAGAAATACAGGTATGGTTTCATGTAAATTGAGGTAACCATTGAATATATCCCTTCTTCTGTTTGTGACCGAGAGACGAGATCGCTTGTTAAACGGGGATGACCCTATCAATTCTTTGTAAGTTTGTTTGCTGCTCCTTCCTAGAGCTCTGACAGGCATGCTCTCAGTCTTGTGTCTTTAAAGTGGTTCATCTCTAGAACACAACAAAGTGAAGGGGTTCCTCTCCAAAGCTAATTAAAAGTTAACTTGTTTTTGTATTGGGGGATGCTGCTTGCATATGTGTAACTTAAACTACTTTAAAGTAGTTGCTTTAGTTTATATTGTTCTTACTTCTTTTATACTAAGCTGTGTTTAATTGCTACATGTACATTTCTGTATGGGACAGTGGGAAAGTACCTTTAAAGAAGCTAGACGGAGAAATTTCACATAATCACTCAAAATGGGCATATTACACATGTCCGGATAGCGTAGACCAATTTAAACACACCCATTCTGGTCTAAAGTCTTGTGAAAATAAATAAAATGCGGTAAGAAGCTTTTTCCAAGAACCTCCTCAAACTTCTATTCCTGGCTTGAACAGTTTGTTCGCGCAGTAGGCCGATTATGACGCCACTGGTTGGGCACGATCGCAATGCTAGGCCTCAAGCTCGCCTCTCGCACAGCTCGCGTGCGGTATTTTGCATAGGCATATACGTTAACATTATCCAGACTTTGCATGCTTCATATCCTGACAAAAAAGTGGAATAACAATCTCTAGAAATCATGTAATTACATATAATATTAAGCAAATTTAGGTTATATAATACGAGGGGTGAATCGTGCAATTCGATTTGTCCAAATACCCTTCCGTTCTGTGTAATTTGCTGAGATGTTTTGCATTTGTTCGGTCATCATGCCTTGCCCTTGGCGTGATAGTGATTGCTGTTGATTATATACGGAGACCATAATTATGATGAGTGAATCGCGAGCTTCCCTCATGTTTATGTCCTGCAGCTGCAGTTCTATTTATGAATGGTGCATATTTGTAATTGATTTTCGCCAAATATAACCTCACATCTGATCGTCTTTGTTTTGTTATCCGTGAAATTTGCTAAAGAGCCCTACACATCCCGACAAATTCGAAAATGTCTCGCCCAGTCACCCCAGTGACAATTAAGGTGCATGACAGATCGATCGCCAGTTGAGCGGGGTCTGGGGAGCTGAGCGGCAGCTGGCAGCTCAGCCAGCTCGCGCAGATATACTATCACTGGACTTGCACCAGCATCGCGACGCCGTCTTCTCCGAATTGTTCTCTTTTTTCCATCTCTCCTACACCCCATCATCATCATCATCGTCACTATCAGTACCACTGTCACTAGTTGTGGAGCTGTGCTCATCAACTTCGAATTCTAAATCGAGTAAAACCTCTTCTTCGAGCTCGGACATTTTGATCAGATATTTAGCGTTCGAGTGGCGTTTGTATACGTATAATGCATGCAGGCGAGAGTTGTGTGAGAGCTCTTGGGAGCGCTCTCGCGCTCATGTGCCCAACCTCCTACGTCACAAATCGTACGTCACAATAGCAGGCCGATCGAGGGCGGAATAATCGGGTAGTAATTTCACCACTTTTAATAGCAGATAAGTCAATTCTGTAACAATTTTTGATAACTAAATATGAACCATTAGAAAGATTGTAACATTAACTTTGCAATGATACCAACATTATTAAGGTTAAAAGCCTTTTGAAACCTTCGCTCTGCTTCTTTAAGAGATCCCTCATGAGCAAAGAAATCAGCAAAAAGGTTGGTGCAGTGGCTTAGAAGTAAATTTTCTTGAAATGTCCTGATCAAGATGCTTTAGACTGTCATCATGAAGAACATCACGCATGTTATCCTGGGAGGGTGTTTTGAGGGGGAGGGGGGGGGGGGGGTGCCTCCTCTGTGGAGCATTGCACGATCAGTGGCAACTCTCTAGCATTAGCAGATACGGATCACTGTGTCACTGTCAGCTGTGGCTCTTTAAAAGGAAGGTCCTGATTGGGTAATTCTGGATACTAACTTGCAGTTAATCAATAACATGTGATTAATCTGAGCTTCTTGTGCAAGATGCTCCAGTGACATGCATAGCTCCGTGGTCAATCTCCTACATGTACATGTATGTCGCTGAATCCATTACCCTGAAGCCACCACTACACATCAACCTAAATCTAACCTAAATCTAACCTAACTGGATCACATGATACATGAATTATTGATAATCCAGCAAATTAACTGCTTTTGAATTTGTTCCATTTACAGTGTCTTTGAAATACATTGGAAATTCATTACTTGATAAAAAATTCCTGAAATGATAGTTTTAAAATCCTTTTATGTGGTAGTTATCAAAATATCAATCACTTTAATTAAGAATTATGAATTTTAATTGTTTTGCTTGCCTAAAAAAAGTGAAAAACACATCAAGTCTTAATGAATCTATAGGCCTGTCCTCATCAGACCAAACTTTTTCAGCCTCAGGATATTTTCCAGAAGCTCAAAATTGCGTCTTCACCAGACCGATACGCTGATCACAAACTAGATCGGACGGGTGCAAGTTAGCCCGCTGTTTCCTAAATAACAGGCTATTCTAGAAACCAGACCAATATTTCTCTGGATATTTTCTCAGGATATTTTCTCTACCAAATAGCCCGCTGATTGCAACTGCGGCCTGATGAAGAGGCAAATTACCTGGATAATTTGAGATCGGGCTAGTTAAAATAGCGGGTTATTTTGCAACTTCGGTCTGATGAGGACAGGCCTTATGAGTAATTGTGAAAAATCCTAGTATGACACACCACTGTGAAATTTGAAAATGTACCTCTCACCTCGGTTAGCTAGGGCCCAATAGTTGGTGTATGAGAAGCGACAGATTCATTTTTATTTCCAAATTGCCTGGAGGACTGTCCTCATTTTAGAAAGCGAGGTACTTTATCTTTTATCTTCTCATCTTTCATATTCTTCCCTCTTTTTTGCCGCTCTCGGTAATGAGTACTTGCAGAGACATTGTATTGTGAGAGAAAATGTCTGGAAGCTATTTTGAATTGATGATCAAATATAGATGGGGAACAGTGGTGTATTTGGGGCTATGTGGAGTAATAGAATATAACAGACTTACAGCCTTTTCACACACAGCTTAAATTCTATAAACATGACTAGTATAAACGTGTTTCGAACGTGTTTAAACTAATCACGAGCCTTTCACACACAGAAATTTCGGTGCGATCGTTAATCGTTTCGTGATTAACTACTGCTCGTAAAATGCGCAGTAGTGCCATTGCGCATTGAAGGTCATGTCACATCAATCAAAGCGCATGCTCCATCCAGTTTAAACACGTCTGAAACACGTTTAAACACGAATAACCTTTCACACACAAAATGTCAAGCTCACTAGATACGAACTTCGTATCTGCAGCCTGCTTTTAGGGGCGTATGCATCGCGACTTCGTATCTATCCCAACATCGTATAAACGATGTTCACACTGGGAAATTTTGTCTATAAACATGTTTAAAACTGTTGAGTGATTCTAATCATCTCTAGATACGATGAATTTTAGCTGTGTGTGAAAAGGCTGTAATACATGTAGTTGCATACAGTGAAAAACACAAACGCAAGTAATCACATATGAGACTGAAGATGAAACTTGTAGCCATAACAAGTATTATTTCAAGTAATCACAGTAAACATTGGTGCCTGTAAAGGGAGATTCACCAATGGTGGAAGCATTCATTAGATATTGCCATCAGAAATTCAGTTTTCACCTGAATTTTTGTTGCTTTTTGAGAAGTTAATGATATCAAATTAGATAGCTACATGTAAATTGCCACTTTGCAGTTGTCAAAGAATTAAAATTTGGAATTGCTTTCCCCTGTCGTCTATTTTCTGATAAGTTTGACATACCATAAATGATACAGTCGCTTTGCCTTGGGCTCTTTGGATGAAACTAATGACAAGACAGTCATAACTCTGTCCGCAACCGACAGAGATGTCGTGAAGCTGACAAAATATTTCCCCAGAGCTGACAAATAATAATTTCCTGTGACTGCTGAAAAAATGTAATCTTTGTAGCAATTTATTAGATTCATCCTAAATAACGCAGGCAGATATGATCGAGGCTTCATACATTTGAAAATGTACTTGCCCATAACACAAATAATTTAAAATCATGCAGACTTCTAATGGAAATGATAGAGAAGTTGCTTATAAAGTTCTATCATTTGAACTTTTAACATAATATATATTATTCATCTAGTCAGATTTTAAAGTCTTTGTTTTTTTAATGCAGTTTCCGATAACTGTATGAAGTGAGGTGTGTGTCTCTCTCTCTCACTACTTTCCCTTCATCCATAATCTATTTTAATGGCTGCCATTGACAGAGATGATTGCTACCAGCCAAAATTAGCTCAAGACAGACAGTGACAAACGGTCGTCATCGTATATAGTGCTCTGATAGACAGGATTGTTTGAACTGCAGAGTACTTACGTCTCCATTTACATGTGGGACTACAACAAAACAAATAGGCTAGCGGATTGATCTGCTTCGGGGGTTGCCATTCATTTCCTATTGCAATATGTGGTTAATCCAAAAACATGCTTCTGCCTCTGGTGAAAATGAAGAGTCTTTTAAGCCGATGACTAACATAGATGAAATGGCATGGAGTTTGATGAGAGAGATATAAAAGTGAACGTGCCCAAAAGAACCAAATATATGTAATTGGATCCAAACCTACGTGTAGCTCTGTACACATGTGTGATTCCTTTTCATAAATGATAAGGACTTGCCTGGGGTTAGTACTAGAAGGAATCTCATGAAGTTTGCTTTTTTTTGTTGTTCAATGTTCTAAAGATGCTTATTTTCATACTTTTTGTAATTTTCATTAAGATTTCCCTGCTTGAGCTTGAATGGATTCTGCTGAGGAATTTTCATTCATAAAATTCAGAAATTATCAATGTTTTATTTATATTCTCCCAGACTATATGCATTACAACTTTGCCAATGTAATGTTGTTACCCACTGCATGTACAGTATGTTATGGTGCTGTACACAAAAACAAATCTTTATTACTTCATTATTATTGTTGCTATTGTTATTATGTACAAAAGGAAAAAAATCAGAAAAAAATTGGGATATTTCCTTCCAAAAGTAAAGTGGCCTTATAAGTTCTCAAGATGTGTGTAAGCCGATGACTAACATAGATGAAATGGCATGGAGTTTGATGAGAGAGATATAAAAGTGAACTACAAATGGGAAGCAGGACACCTTCCTTCAGAGGGAAGTTCACATACATGTAAGTCCGGAAATCTCTTGACTTCCTGACCGTACTGTTAGATATTACCCCATATTTTTACATACGTGTACATGTCTATGTGAAAATGAAAATATAAAAATTCTTCAAATGTGGATAGTGAGAAAGTCAGGTAAAGTTAGCCCAACACTCTTTCATGTAGGTGTACTTCATACTTAAATACTAAAACTAAAATTTAACTAGGGAACTGTAATGTATAATTAAAACAATACTGTAGCACAAATGATTTTAATATTGAATAATTTATGTCAATTCAAATTAAATCAAATCAAATCATTATTAACTACCGGTATATATCAATATCAAAGATCAGTATGGGTAATCATCAATATCATCAAATCAATTTGATCTAGAATCAAATCCAAATCATACCAAGTGGGTTGTTCAAACAGAAGGATTGCTAATATCTCCCACTCAAAAGTTTGTTAGTGCATGGGCCTTGACAGTCCTTCTATAAACCTGCATGCATATACTGTGTAACCACAAATTGCGTAGTTCTAAGCAAGTTCAGGGATACTCAATCCTAAATTTCTTTGACTTTGGGAGGGGGGGGGGGGGGCTTATTTCTTCTTCAAAGCCACAGAAAAAAATAGTACATGTACAATAGGCATATACTTGTACGCACTTGGAAATCACACCAACAGACCTACATATACCTCTTGTAGATATGACATGTAGGCCTACATATGTGTCAAAGAGTCTTTTGGAGTTCACTTTAGGCTGCGTTCATGCTTAAATTTTGAAGGCAGAATGAGCGATCTGAAACGCTCATCGTAAACGCTCATCGTGATCGCAGTTCCACGATGTAGTGTTCATGCTTACTTCTCTGGCTCCCAAGGCAATTCTACGTGTGTGGCCTTAATTGGTCTTCCAGCTGGATTCGCAAACCTTCACTGTGCATGCTACGTAGACCTACTAGAGGTCAGTGCGTTGACCCCATTTAAACGCGTTTACAAATTGTAAACGCATCTTTTTGTGAGTTTACGATCGGCGATCGTGATCGCCGTTTTTCGGTGATTCTACAAAAGTGAGCTAAGACGCAACCGTGTTTTAAACTAAACGCGTAACAGATGCCTGATTCTGGCCGTCAAAATCAAGCATGAACGCGCCCTAAGTCCATTAGATTGACTGCTGGCCTTGTCAGCCAATGAATGACTCCGGTGATCGGTTTAGGAGGACTGTGTGAAGTTTCCAGGGGCAAGTCTTTGTAATACCTTCCTCAATAGGATTAGTGCATGAACAAAAAAACAAATCCCATTGGTGTTTTTGCAAGCCATAGAAATGCACATGCTTACTCGTTTCTGCTAAAAAGCATGAACTGATTTGTGTTTATCTTTTTGCAAACTTGTGTTATCTTTGGATATTTTCATTTGGCATCTGTATGATTTACTGTGATCTATGTTTTTATTATAATTGCAGGAGAACGAGATTACGTACTACATTTCCTTTGGCTTTTCCTGTTATGGTAAGTTTAATATATTCCCTTTTTCTCTGGCACATGTTTGCATGCTGTACCTTTTGATTACATTCGTTTTTACATATAAGTTTTTTCAAAAATGTTTTCTACAGGTGTTTTGTAATCTTAAGCTCTTGCTATTTTTGGTCCTATGAGTATGATAAGGAGGGGGTTGGGGAAACATGTCTTTTAAAAGCCTTCATTTTGCCAAACTGACAGTAGACCCAACAAAAATAAAATTTCCCCAAATTGCTAAGATTTGTTTTCACATCGGTTGGCAGGGCAGGGCTCAACACTAGTGGAAGTCTGGACCCCAACAAATTTGAATCTTTTACATAGAGATCATGCACACAGTTCAACCTGGACCTCCTTCAAAACAGTCTTTATGGAGCCTTGTCAGTTGATTTCAGGTCAGTTTTGCTGTGTGGCAGGGGTATTATCAGCAAAATGTATGATCTCAAAATTCTGCACCTGAAATTCTAAACTTTAGACATTTACACTGCAACCCAAAATCATTGTTTTTTTCTCACATTCTGGTGTTTTGCCAGAAAATACAATTAAAAATAAAAAATCAAAATATGCCCCTCTGGAGTGTTTTTTTTTTAAACGCTTGCCGAAGTTTCACTGATTTCGTTGCAGTGTAAAAGCAAACTTTGGTAAGATAGGCCTACCGATTTGTACTCACCTCACTCTCCTCGCTTCCATTCTAACACATGTGGGGGCACTGACGAGTCGTGCATGTACACGACTCACCCAAAATCGGTATGAGCAAACTACAACAGTTTCTATGTGTTTTTTCAGTAGTGTAATAAAATGGGAGACGAAAAAAAAAATCAAAATGGTGTTTGGGATGCGTAAATGAGCCTCTTGGTATCATATCACTCTGATTTTCACCAAGGTCATAAATGCCCTTACAACATTAATGCTCAAGGGTAAACAAAAATGTATTACTACCTGTACCTTGGAAGGTGCTGTTTAAAATTTGATTATGAAGCAGCTTGGTTTTAGGGTTGAACAGCTTGAATTTATTATCTTGTAATCCAGACATACATGTACATGTACACATAGCCAACAATCAATGTATTTACATTTTTTGGCTGGCTATACCAATACCATGTTCAGGATTTTTATTTGAGTCATTGAGTAAATCATATTGATAAAGTAATTTGGAATTTAATATCTTTTGGGCAAACGAGTAGAATGTTCAGCTGAAAACAGAGAGTTAGCACTGATTGTGTGTCACATTGCCAGGGCTCTGACGCAACAGTGAAGTACATGTATTTCATTTTTGCGAACCCTGGCCCATCTAGGTAACCATTTCTTTCCTCTTCTCTTTGCTTCTCATTTCGTTCTCTTTCTCTATTATTTCTAAGATAATTGTATATACTATGTTGACTTTGTATATATGTACTGTGAATTTCTGATTTTTATGGCCAAATGAATAATCATAATAATATACATGTACACTGTAGATAGATATGTAGGTAGATAGATATATTTGTGTATTTTGTTTTGTATATCGCCTTGAGTAAGTTATTAGATAAGTGCGCTTTATAAGTATTTTATTATTATTATTATGGATAGATAGATAGATGTAGATAAATAAGTAATTAGGAGGCTATAATGTAGATCACTATGAAGTTACTTTTCAGAGTAGTTTTGTTGGTAATGTCAGTGGGCTTGTAATGGCATAGGATCAAAAGGCAGTAGGCTATTATGATAACCTGGTTTAAAAGTAGACCATTTCCCCTCTTTTTTAAATAGGAAATAAAATGTATGTGGATGTCCTCCAGACCAATTAAAGGGAGTGTTGAACTTTGCCTGGGACACATGGGTGCCCAAAATCTATGCCCAGATCCCCCCCCCCCCAAAAAAAAAGATTAATATTTTTTGCATACATCCATGTACATGTACATGTACATGTAAGGGCTCATGCTCCAGACTGTTAACAGCTCAGTTTGGACCCCCTTCAAAAATAATGTTAGTGTAGAGCCCCAGCTGCCATACCCATAGAAAACATTCATTATTATTTTTCAATCTTTTTCTTTTGGGTGGGGGAGGAGGGGGGGGGGGGGCTGGAGCAGAATACATATTCATTCATTTCTTCATGGAACACCAAGTAATATATCCCTCCATCTTACCTCAGATACATAATCCATGTCATCATCTTTATATGAATAGAAAAATAAATGCTGGCATAGATCTTTTGAGAGGAAAAAGGACATCAAGTTAGAGCATGTACATTACATCCTGGCTCTCAGCAGATGATATGTACAGTCATATAATTTCATTGATCCTTGATATATATTGGATATGAAACATTGTAGAAGGCCTACTCAGTGTTTTTTGTTTTCTTCTTTTTAACGCAATTTATTCTGCAATAATATACTTATACCCAATTCATGTTATCCAGTTGAAAATGTTGGTGTAACTGTAATCTTTAGGACCTTGATTTTGGGGGTATTCTCTCTGATCAAAACCAGTCTACAAATTGAGTGCTCTGCCTCTGAGTTCATCATTTCATAAAGTTGTTGTTGGAGACTGCTGTCTCTCCCTGGTAATCTGAAAGGATATCCTGCCTGATTGAATGAATCTGATCATAACATTCACATGTTTACGACTTGTGACATTCAGATGTAAACAGATTGCTTCATACGTCTGGAATGTCCTCTGTGCTATTCTCCATCATGAAGTACAATATGTTTTTTAGTTTGTGTATGATTCAATGAGGATTAAGGAGAGAAAGTGAGGGAAAATGAGAGAGAGAGAGAGAGAGAGAGAGAGAGAGAGAGAGAGAGAGAGGGGGAGGGAGGGAGGGAGGGAGGGAGGGGGTGCTACGCTTGGACAGAGTATTAAAGAAGAGGAAAGGAAGGATTTGCGAAGGGCTCTTGGATGAACATGTATAAGCAAAAAAGAGAAGGAAAAAAACAACATGTTTCTCCCTTTTGGGGGGAAAAAACTGAAGCTGATATAAATGGTTATTATACTTTCAGCTGAAAAAAGAACACTTTACATGAGAATTATGGTCTGGTTTTAATTTTTGTTACTAGAAAGTGAGCAACTTGTAGAATACAGTATCTGTAAACATCCAGATTCAACCATACCTTTCAAGCAAATAAATCAGACATAAGTGAGCCAAACATTTACATGTACTTCAAATCTTCAATGCATACGAATGTAGGGTATTTGTAGGCCTCCTTGTATTAAAATGGAATCATGGACTCCCTGCAAATTAATTATCTCATTAAGGCTCAAGTAGCTGTAATTGGTTTATTGACCATTGGGAAATTACATTACATGTGACAACATGAAGGCCTAAAATTTATAGAGGTATTGATGATGAAGAAAATTGTAATACTTAGAAAAAATAAAGTGAGAGAGAGAGAGAAAGGGAGAGGGAGAAGGAAGGGAGGGAGAGAGAGAAAGTGAGGGAAAATGAGAGAGAGACTAAAATTGGAAAAATTAAGGCAAAATGTAATATCAAAAGACACAGGAATAAGGGTTGCAAAAGGACAGAATCATAGACCATGAAGAAAAGGAAAAAAAAACAGGCAAGATATGGCAGTATGATTAATTTGAAAGCAATCGCTATCTGTATTGCGTCAGCTGGTATTAGTCCCATCAATAGACGTGAGTGTAGGGTAATTGATATCACTTGCAGGCCCTTCACTCTACCGACCAGACAATCAATAGCACGGCAGCGATTAATATCCTCAAAAACCAGTAGGTTTAAGGTACATGTACATTTAAATGTAGGTTAAAAGGATTTAAACAAACTTTGAGAGTGATTGGTAAAATTGTATCTACTGGGTTGGTGGTTTGGGTAACTACATGTATGCACCTGTATTCAACTCCTCTTCTATTCCTAATCAATCCAAATTTTGATTTCCCAATAGTTATCATGTTTGTGGAGGGAAGGGGAATGGCAAAGTTTACAGGAAGTAAAATCATATGCAAGACCTGTATCAACATTCTTGATTAAATCTGTATTTTTATTTTTTAGCATGTGTACGAAATACACGTTAGAAACTAAGATTTCACAAGAAGAATTTCCAAAAGGGTTAATAGGAGTAGTCAACAGAGTATAAAGACTAGGCTAATAAAGATATTGGATCAAGATCCACTGTAACTTGTACATTGTAGCTAAAAAGTATAACAATATTAACGGGTTTGTTTTAATTTTATTAACTCAAGGATACAGGTAACATTACAAGCACCGGCCCTCCCCCGTACTCTATCACATGCAAGATAAATTGATACATGATTTGCATACTAAATGCTGGTATGGTTTATTTATTTATTGTCTCTTCATGGAAATATAAACTGCCCTGTTTTAAACAAGGTCTTTGTTTTTCTACACCAAAGCCATTATCAATTTCAGGTTATCGAATCCACAAAAGCTGGTATGTAATTAATACTATAATGCTTTCTTTTAGTTTATTTTTTTTTGTAACAAAAATCACATGTACTGTAATTGCTCATATTCTGCAAGCATATTGTATACATGTATTGGACTACAAATGTATTTCCCTGCATTTTAATATTGTTAAGGAGACTGCAGTTGCTGTTCTGTTCCTTCCTTCCTACGAAGGCCAATGCCATTAAAGGTAAGGAAAATGATTGCTCTCCATTTCTTGCAAAATGACCAATCAACATGGAAGGACCTTTCTTTTTGTAATGACAGTTTTGTCCATTTATTTTAGTTACATTTTCAGAGCCATTTTATTGTAGAGCAGGCTTCTGTATTTAATGGTTGTTGTTTTGTACATGTATGATCCTTTGGGACCAGTTTAAATGTATTTTCATTGTTGGGTGGAAAGGGGTTGAGAGAACAATAGAGACTAAGATGATACTTGTACGTGTACACACATGTACTGTACTTGTAGCATTTCCTTGTGTCCCCCCCCACCCCCCCCCCCCCCCCCCCCGTTAGAGTTCAAAGTCAAGGGGTACACTGGAAAACAGGAAACAGGTGTTATTGTTCTCTTGATATTTCACAGTTTGGTTAATTATTAGTAACAGTTCTTTAGAGCAAGAAAGTAGTCACTCCAAAGTTTATTTTCATTTAACCAGTAAAAGGCAGAGAAACAGAGGGATAAGACTATTAAAGAGGTGGAACATTACGTGATAATTTGATAAAACATTACGTGATAATTTGATAAACATGTCTAATTCTGTGGTCTCATCATTCCCTAGATTAAACAATTAAGTCGTTTTTGACGACGTTTAATGGTTTGAATGGATATGTGTTAAAGTAACTCTTGTTGAAGGGTCACAAATCCAAGAACAGCCAGTCTATCATTCTTTTGTCTTTTCTGCCTCTCTTTTCTCCGCCAACTGTTCGCTAATCAGAAAATCGTTGAGCTCTCTACATTTTTCACGCCAGCCCGACACCTCGGAGGCGGAAGCAAGATTGACGATATCCCAGTGGCGTAACGCTGGCGTGAAAGTACAAAGACATGCCTGGGGACTCGTTAGGTTTCGTCAGAGAGGCTCGCTTGAGAGACCTGTTTGCTCGCACTTAATTTGTCTTTTTTTACAGACTCCACGGCTTGATTACACAGCCGCGGAGAGGGTGGTTTGATGCGTAGAATTGGTGTGCGAGCGGCGTCTGTCTCATTTCTTGTAGCTAGATTGCCTAATGGGAGAAGCAGAGTACTTGAGAAAGAGGACGAAGATGTGACGGATGAGAGAGGGAAAAGTCTTAAGAAGAGTCGCTGAGGGAGTCGTACAGAGCAGTTTAACTTTGTGTTTGTTGGAGGCCAATTCAAACTGGAGATTGGTGTGCCGATGGATGTTGCCTGACATTAGAAAGGCCCTTCAACTTTAGTCTACTAAAGATCTGGTTCGAGAAATAACATGAAGCCAAGTATTGAGTCTGAAACACCTTGGGAATTTCAGTGACCAAGTGTAAGTTCAAGATTTTTTCCCACTGTGCAAATGGATGCTCTTGTGTTTGTTGATAGCAACTGGTGTCTGGTGTGTATACTATTTGATTAGGAAGGGGGAGGGGACTTTTTAAAACCCCAAAGTTCTATGTTGATGATTGCATCTTAATCACACTATATTTTTTTCCAAATTCAGTCGAAATCTTTTCAGGCGAGATATTCGTGTAAAAAAAGTTAAGTGAAATATTTTTTCCTAGTGCATTTTTAGACCAGCAATTATTAATCGTGAAAAGTAAAGAAACCAGCTCAAAATCATGTTTGAACACTGATGGCCTCTGCAGACTAGAAGAAATGTACGGTATACAAAGCTTGTAAAAAGACATTGTATTTATAAAGAATGATTGTATCGCAAAAGGGGCATACAGATTACATACCTACATGTAGGTAACAACATCTTATAAAGAAATCAGTTTTGAATGTATACATGTAGCAGCAGATGCCAAGCCATGGATCAAATCTTTCAAAAGGCTCAACATCAGAAGTTTTTAAAATGCAAATTGCAGGAGACATGAAAATAACATTTTGCAATTTCCTGTTTGAATGACCTACAAAAGATAAGCACTTCAAATCCAGACTACACCACAAAATCGTTTGGGACAGCTGTGTCAGAAATCTGAAAGTAGAAATTCATTTGTGGTTCATTTGCAAGCTTTATAGGAGCTTGATGGTAGTAAAAGCTTCTCATTCAGGGGAGGAAATCAGAATCCAGAATGGCTGGAATCAAATATTGTTTGATGACATACGGGTATACAGAATGAATGGGGAGTTGATGGAAAGGTTGGGGGTAATTGGTCATTCGATGCACAGTTCAAAATTGATTTCATTGCTTCTTGTGACCCCGGACTCTTGATTTAAGGTCAGGAAAACGAATAATTTCTTCGCATTGACCATTGCAGACATGGTTTACTTGGGAACTTTGATTATTACAAAATCTGAGATGTGTCCTAGCATTACTATCATTTTTTATTTAACTTTTTTCTTTTTCTTATGCTGGTTGCATCCAATTTCGTGCTGGTGAAATTGAAATTGTCCAAAGGAGCTTGTACCTTTTCAAGACTTTTTTCTTATATCAGACATAATCTCAACAAATTTCATGCAATCACCCCTATAATACATGTACATGTATTTATAGCCTTCGGCATCACCTTTTAAAATATGTGAACATTACAATATAATAGTACATTTAATACTTACAACTTAAGCCAGAACTCTAGGAAACTTAAATTGCCCTAAAGTTGATTTCCTGCAATATTTTATTATCTTAATACCTGGTTAATTTGGTAATAGGATAGGTCTGTACAAAGTCATATCTTGCTCTTTGTGTTTGAAATATACTTGAAGTCGTAGTGGATACTTACAGCATAAGCCAGAACTCTAGGAAACTTAAATTGCCCTAAAGTTGATTTCCTGCAAAATTGTATTATCTTAATACCTGGTTAATTTGGTAATAGGATAGGTCTGTACAAAATCATATTTTGCTCTGTGTGTTTGATATACATGTATACTTGAAGTCGCAGTGACCTTGGTAGGCTTGCTTGCTGCTGTTTCTGCAGATACACTGTAGCTCTTAACGGCCCCTTTACAGAAGACAGCTACAATGAGGATCAATTCATGGGCAATTGTCAGCACGAAACTGACATTTACTCTGGAGTTGAACTTGACTGACATAGAAAGGCTTAGGTGAGAGGCAGAGAGAGAGAGAGAGAAGCAAAGAAAGGATTTTAAACCTAGACTTGCAGGTATTGACATTTTTTTTCTTCAAAGGAGAGAGGAGGGTGAAAGGGGGAGCGAGAGAGTAGGACAGAGACAGAGATAGAAAGAACATTAAATAAATTTGAAATGGTAGCAAGAGAGAGAGAGAGAGAGAAACAGAGGGGGTAGGGGAAACAAAAGAGCTTGTTAAGAAGGAGAATAAAGCAGCAAGGGAAGGAGAGAGAATAAATCAAATGAAAGAAGAGAGGGAAAGAAGAACTTTTATGAATGTACAAGTATACATGTACAGTATGTAGCTTCAATCCAATTCAGTTCAATATAATAAGAGAGCAAGAGGGAAAGGGATGGGGCAGCAAGTTAATCAAAGAAGATGGACTATATGAGAGAGAGAGGGGGAGAGACAGAGAGAAAGAGAGAGAGAGAGAGGGAGGAAGGGAGGATAAGCAGCAAAGTAAGCATTTTAAACATACACTGTAGACTTGCAGGTATTGAAAGAATATTTTTTCAAAGGATCCATTTCATATTTCCTCTGGGGTTGAATTTTAGCTCAGAGGTAAATAAATAAAGGAGATGAAAGGGGAGGAGAAATCAAGAGAGAGGGGTGGAGACGTGGAGTATTGAAGATGTAGACAAAGGTGTTATGTATTTTTGAAAGCAGGAACAGCTTTCTTGTGGGCAGCCAAAGAAAGATAGCTTTTGGAATTTCAAGGAGAAAGATGAAATATCAGAGACTTGGGAATAATTTGTTTGCAATACTATTGAGCCTGTTTAATGATTTGAAAGAGATCTCGATTACTCATACCTCAAATTTGAAATGTACTGTGAATATTCACCACATAAAAACTGTGATGAGTGAGCTATATGATTCAGGTTTGGAAACATTGAAGTAGACACTAGAGTGACTGGGAGAAATAAAACATGGGTGTGATATGAGATTCGAGATTCAAGGATTTAGAGAAACATCAGGACATAGAAAGACAAATTGGAGACATTCAGACAAAATTATGCACAATAAAACTAAACCATTCATGCATGGAAAGAGATTTTGATTATTGATATTATTTCTTCATTGCAGTGCACATTCACCACAAAAATGCTGTGGGGAGTCAATATTTTAAGGTTACCGGGCTTTAAATTGTTTTTGGATGAACTCCAATAGGTGTGGCATCATATGAAGTTGAGGATATTTGCAGCATTCATCGCATCACTCCCAGTTGTATTCTGCTTTCGCTATCTGACTTCCTTGCACAGTCGCATGTGTCGTGTCTAATTATGTACAGATTGTCTTGAGGTCTGATAATAAAGTGCATTCAGACAAAGAAATGATTTTTTTCCAAATACATGTAGTGCCAATGTACATGTGTTTGCAAATTACATATATTCTAGCTTTTTTGAATAATAGATTTTTTTTACAGTAGTTGATGGTTGAGGGAAAAAAAACACCTATTTTTGTCTCGCCTGCGTAGCAAAAAGCGAGACATAGGCGCCGCTTTTCCGGTGACGGCAACGGCGGCGACGGCGGCAACGGCGGCGACGGCGGCGTCAACATCAAAAACTTAACCTAAGGTTAAGTTTTTTTTCAATGAAACTTGGACTATAGGGTAATCAAGTATCCCCAATCATGTGAGTAGAATTTCAGATCACAAAGTCAAGGTCAAAGGTCATTTCAGGTCAACAGACTTGGACTATGTTGTAGCATCATCATCGAAAACTTAACCTAAGGTTAAGTTTTTGAATTTTTGATATAATTTTGAAAGTATAAGTTCTTAGTCAATGAAACTTGGACTATAGGGTTATCAAGTCTCCCAATCATGTGAGTAGAATTTCAGGTCACTAAGTTAAGGTCGAAGGTCATTTAAGGTCAACAAACTTAGACTTTGTTGTGGCATCAACATCAAGTCCTTCTTCTTCATTATTTTTCAACCGATTTTGATTCTGATTGTTTCATATGATAGGGCTAGGAGGGGGATTTAAAATACACAGAATCGTGAAATTCATTATCTATGCTAATTTATGCAAATTTATTCTAAATCACAAAAAAGGCTTCTTCTCCTTCATTTCTCGACCGATTTTGATTTGGTTTGCTTTATATCGTAGAGCTAACTTTGGTACACTAAACTTCTACACAGAATTTTGAAATTGTTCTCCATTCATTAATTATGGTAATTTATGCAAATTTATTCCAAAAATAACAAAAATTGCTTCTTTTCCCTCTTTTCTTGACCGATTTTGATTTGGTTTGCCTTATCTGGTAGAGCTAAATTTGGAACACTAAACTTCTACACAGAATTGTGAGATTTTGCTCCATTGATTATTTATGGTACTTTATGCAAATGAAATGAAATTATGTCCCTTCCAGGGCATCAAATTTTTATTTTTTGACCAGGTCAAAAGTGTACTACATAAAATTTACGATATTTGTTGTTGCGAGATGCGGATGAGCGCTACGTCATTGACGTTCTGGTTTATCATATTGAATTGCGTTATGCAGGCGAGACCGCCGAGAGCGTTTCCCTTGTTTATTTTAGTGCTCACTTTCACCCCTGATATAACTGTAAATGAATTAATATTTAAAAAAAGTGTTTGTGTATATATCTAGCCAGAGAGTCACTCAATCTCCCCTGTATGCTATATATGTTTGTATTTCAAAGCATTCCAAACAATACAGTAAGTGAAGAGATTGGTAATAGTTCTTAGGATAGCTGCGCAGGTTTACCGGTACCTGTACTATTCAGAGATTTGTGCATGCTTGTGGATTGATGAACCATCCATCCAAACGGAATATGTTACTTTGTTCCATTTCCTGCAATCATTTAGCTCAATGCTTTTTGCTTATTTATCAAAATGTCAACCCACATACATTTTATAAGAAGTACATCCTACCTTCCGATGGCTTCCAAGGCCCGCTTTTAACATAGTGCATTGCCTGCCTCTATTACCATTATATATCTTGCATGTCAACGCGGTAAAGTCATTAAATGTTCATTTTTGTGAAATGCCAAGATTCAAACGAAGCATGATGATCATAACAAAACTTGTGTTTACATAATCAAGATATTGTTTGCTCTTTTGGAGAAAGGGTATTACCACCTCCTCTTCAACCTCGTTCTGTATTTGCGCATTTATGGCAAAAAGTACCATAATCTTGAACTTTATGACGAATAAATACAAATCATACTGACTCATTGATTGCTAATCTGTATACTTCTCGTTTCCTTCCATAATTGGCTGCCATGATTGACGGCTCTTTTGTATTCAAACTTCGCACCCTTTTTCAAGAACTTTTATATTTTCCTGTTTATGGTTACTCCATCATATATTAAGCAGTAACTTGGTTTATTGAGATTTATTGAGAATTTGATAGGATGGTTAAAAAAAGGACCTGGACAAAATCTATAAAGAGTCCTGGAAAGGCAAAGAACCCTCACAGACTCTCTTTCCTGACAATGGTTTTTATCAATTTTATGCATTAAATATGTATTCAATTTACTGAGCTCTGTATGTCTGTCTACGGCATGTCGGTCTCCTGTCTTTCTTGATTTTTTTAAATTTTCCTTCTTTTGTTTTGTCTTAATGACTTTTTTGTTTGCAGCTGTGAATATGGATTTCTTGTATTCACCTTTTGTAATGCCCCACTTTCTCTCTTTCTCTCCCTTAATTATTTGATTCAATCTTTATTTGTATCCTGCAACATTTTAAAGCAGTAGTCTACAGTGATCTATTTCCTTGAGGCATTCCTTTTTCCTGCCTCTTCCTTTACAACCCCCCTTTTGTCACTGTCTGTCTCTTTCTCTCTGTCTATCTCTGTCTCTCTTTCTCTTTATGTTCCTCCATCTCTAGCTTCAATTCATTTTGTATTTGTATCACTGCCTCTTTGTACAGAAAGATCTTTTCTGATGCATAAACCTCCAGGGTTTCTTTCCGTGCCTATTCTTTCTGTTAATGCCATTTCTCTCTCTCTCTCTCTCTCTCTCTCTCTCTCTCTCTCTCTCTCTCTATCTCTGTCTGTCTCTCTCTCTCTGTCTGTCTGTCTCTCTCTCTCTCTCTTTTCCTCTTCCTCTCTCTCTCTCTCTTTTCCTCTTCCTCAGCTACCCTCCATATACGCCTCTCCATACTCCACTCCCTCCAAAGTCTCTCTTTCTCCTTTTCTTCTTTCTTTCTATTGATCCTTCTCTGCCTATCTCTCCATTTCTATCTTTCAGTCATTTCATTCCTATTCTTCCTCCCAGTCCCCACATTATGTGCCCCTTTCTCTTCCTTGTCTTGTCCTGTCCCACCCTCTAGCTTTAATGTGTCTTTCCTTACATCTGGAATATTAAGTCCTTTTGTCATTCTGAGAGCATAATAATCTCTCAATTTCATTGTGCATTTTTCATGCTTTTGCCAATCACTCGAATATGCCTCCCCCTTACGTGAAATGGAAGACGCTCGGCTAACATTTCACGTATCTTATTCAAGCCCAATGTTCTTTGGGTCCCAAAGAGATTTATTGGAGACATGTCTGCATTTCCAGCGTGTCTCATGATCTGTCTTTCCTCTCATGAATAATTCATTAACGTAACACATGCAGGATGTAAGATATGCCATGGGGAGGGTAATGTATCCAGTGCCCGAGTCGTGTTGCACAAAAGGGGCAGCGGCTTGAATTACCGAAAAATCGCAACCTGGAGATTTCCTGCACGTTCTCACAATTATTTAACAAACTTTCTCCAGGCATCAGTTTTCTGGTGACATGTACGGAGAGATCACAAAATCCATCACCAGTCTATATTTCATACCTCATGTATTATTAGACATCTTTACAATTCACATGAAAAGATGTGTGTTGCAATGACATTGGAGCCTACTTCTTCCACTTCTTACTAATGTCATTGTGATTCAAAATTACCCACATACTATCCCCTTTTTGTCTAAGATGAGAAGACAAAAATCAAGTACTCAATTTTTTTTGCTGGTAAACGTTGTATGTATTTGTTTCAGGGATTATGCAAAGAATTAATAACAAAGATGTTTGTCATCTTTTGAGTGCAAATTGATATCTACAAATGTTATCAATATATCAATTTCTCAGCAAAATTTAGTTGATGCCTTCTGGTTAAATCCTTTGATCCCATTGGTTGTAGGCCCTGATGAACAAATATAAGCTTTCCTTCAAGAAGAATATTGTTTTTAATTTATGATAATGACCATTATATACCTCTGATTAATGACCATTATATACCTCTGATTAATGACCATTATATACCTCTGATTAAAAGTAAACAGAATTTGTCATTCAATTTACATGTAGGTATTTACTCAGTGAATGTGTGGGAACTTACTTCAAGGACTGTGGTTAAACTATGGAATTAGTTTGAGGTTTACCTCTTTTTCTTGGTATTCTTTTTTTTAAAATGAATTTAGGAAACAAACCAAAACCCAACTTTATCTTGGGCTGTAGTGAGTTTCCCATTTGGCAAAACTTGTGTACAGTGTAGGCCGATTAGTCATAGTTCAGTTTTGAGAGGTACATTAACCCATTTGTATAGGCTACCTTCGTTTCTCGTAAATGTAGCTCTAAGCTAGCTGTGGTAGTATTCTTTTAACATGTATACCGGTACATATCAATCAGGATTAATTAAGCCTATAGCAGAAGATTATTACAGTCACAATTAAAGAGAAATCCAACCCAAATAGACAACTACCGTACTCTAAAAGAAAGCAGAAAAATCAGAGAAGAAAACCGATGAAAGTTGCAATTAAATATGACTAAATATAAGAATTTTTTTCCAAACTGACATAAAGTCCGTAAAGAGCAAGAAGGGTGCTAACTCTGTGTTTAAAATATATAAGTTAATACCTTTCTAGCTCCAAACAGATGATATAAAGAATAAGAACCTCACAAATTATTTATTCATCTTTCCCAGAAGTCAAACTTCATTTAAAAAGATCCATGTTGTTATTGGATTACAACTGTACATTGTGTATCATGATATTCCTTATGATAGTCCCCTGGACTTTGTTCCATTTAAGGGATCGTTTAACAATGTTAAATCTGAGATACACGGCCCTACGTGTTATCAGTGTCTGTGATATGGTGTAATATCGAAGCCCTAAAAAAATTGCGCTTCAAAATGATCAAGAAGTGCCTCAAAAAAGTAAAAATCTTTGAGTGACCGGTTTTACCATACTCGTTTTCCCCAATAGACTGTAGTGTTATGAAAACCGTCAGGCGAACGGTTTTCAAAATTTGTAATTCCAATCATAAATATCTTGATAATCAGACAGGCGATCGGCTTGTAAAAGTCATGGGGTTCCTGACTGACCTAAAGGTTTATAATTATCATTGCATCATGAGCTAAATCCAGAATTTTGTTTCAGAATCTGAGACAAAGTTACCGGATCCCTTTAATAAGATTTTCCTGCACACAGGTTAGAGAGATATGATCTACATGCAATTAATATCATTCAACATTATTAAACCAGGAAATATTCCCAACCCATGGTGTTAAAAATATTATATACCAGGAAGGCACGCTGTTCTCCAAGCTGGGATCGAGAGGCATGGATGCATAGTCTGCACTCGTATGTGACTCAATAACCTGCAGCCCATATATATCCCCCATGCTGTTGACATGAGGCAGGTTCTCACTGCACATATTTTGGGGGTGTTTCACAAAGATCCTAAGTCAAACTTAACTCTAAGTTGGACTTAAAACCCCACTGCACTACTTATAGTTACTTGCGCCCACTATATAGCAAACTATGCCTAATCGGTGCCTGTTGGTCCCCAATAATCCCCTTATTCTTATGTTAATTGAGAGCTGATTTGATAAGATAACCACCTATCAGTGACCCTGCAGGGAGGTCTAATCCCCCTTGCCAAACTAGTACGGACGGTCTTAAAACATTTATGGAGAGCCATTTGTAGCCTTAAAATAAGATATATTCAAAAGCAAAAATTCAAGAATTTTAGACTTATCATAAATTCCACATCAAGAACATGAAATCTCCTTGATAATAGAAAATATAAATTACTTGAATCAACATTTTATGTTTTTTAAAATAACTTTTACAAAATATTTTCAAAGATGCTAACGGCTTTCCATAATTGTTAAGTCCAACTTTAGAGATAAGTTCAACTGAGGATCTTTGTGAAACACCCCCCTGGTAATTTCTTGAATTTTATTTCCGGGAAGGTGGACCTCAGGAAATTTCTGCTTTGTTCCTCCCATAAGAGTCCATATCATATCACAGGGATCATGTTGCATGAGATGATCTGTTTCTGATCACGAGGCATGTAGCCAGCTCGGGATACATATGTTCAAGTATATTGGTCTCTTTCACACAAGAGGGAAAATGGTAAACAAATTTATGTATGGAGATACATCATTTACTATACTACAGGTATATGAGTGATATTGCTTATTTATTGAGGGAATAGTGGTTTTGTAAAATTCTCGTACTTTCACTGAGTACCGAGTTCTGGTAAAGAATGATGTCAAAACCTCTGTTCTATAAAACATCTAGCTGCATAATGCATTGACTTATAAATTCACATGAGTATAGTTCAATGCATTGGAGCATTACATGTAGCTTTGAATAGAGTTATAGAACAAAATGTTGTAAAATGCTCCATGTTCGAAAAAAGGGTTCTTGCTGGAATATACATTTTGCATCCAGTTACTCTACATTCAGTAGATGAAAATATTTTTGTTAAAGGGGAAGTCCACCCTGAAATTAAGTTAGTTTTAATAGGAGTAGAAAAATGAGAGAAACAAGTCAGTGAAAGTTTGAGCAAATTCCGATTAAAAATAAGGAAGTTAGGATTTTTTAAGTTGTGATCAATCAAACACAAATTGGCAACTCAATGACGTAAAATGCGAGCTCAACTTCCATTTGCTTAGTACTAAAAAAATCTAAAATTTTCATTTTTCCTCAAGAAAAATTTCAACCATACATGCACCCTAAATATAATAATTGCAAATATGTTTCTATACTCCCCCTGCAAGGAACAAATATATATTCCGTCATCAATAACGAAGAAAACATGATTTTATGGAATATTATGCACAAAGCAAATGAAGGAGAGCTCGTATAATAAGTCACAGAGTTGCCAATTTGTATTTGATTGATCACAACTTCATAATCATAATTCATAACTTTCTTATTTTCATTCAGAATTTGCTCAAACTTTCACTCACCTGATTTTCTTATTATTCTGCCTCTATCGAAACAAACTTATTTTGGGGGTGGACTTTCCCTTTAAGAAAACCAAGTTCAAGATCTTGTCTTTCCAGATCTGTCTTAGTTTTCAAGAAATAGCTGTAGTGTAAACGTTTCCTTCGAGCAGAGAATGAAGACCGAACTGGTAATGGCAATCATTAGCATTAAGTGCTTTCTGCCCCTGTGAGGAGCAATGATATCACAGTTTAATGAGTGCCCCAGAAAGCTGCACCCCAATCAAGCCATCTCATCTTACCCTTCATTCACACTACCAGCATTCCCTGTTTAGCTATACCATTCTTGTACAGAATTAAGTAATTGATTTTCCGTAGTCTGAATTAGTGCTGTAACATCACGGATATCTCCAATTCCGTTTAACCGCCTGTCAAAACCGGACGGTTTTCGGTTAAACGATTTATTTAATTTTTTTTTTTTTTTTTTTTTTTTTTTTTTGGCCGTGTGAAAAAGCAGGAAGGTGATTTAACTGAAGGCGCCGATTTGTGCTTGTGAACTAGTCACAAATAATAGTAACAATGTCGTTTTAGAATAATGTGTAAGATCATTAAAGTAAATTAAAAACAGTAGAGGACCTAGGATAGAACCTTGTGGTACACCATGTGTTAAACTTGGATGAATATATATTGAGATCTATTACAAAGATTACTTTCAAACCAAGATGACAGACAAATTGGAGTGTTGTTCTAGTTTCCAAGTGGTAAGTCATCACACCGATTACTGAGCTGGGAGACATTGTGCCAGGTGGAGGGGCATAAATCGAAACTGAAAAAAAAAAAAAAAAAAAAAAAAAAATTAAATAAATCGTTTAACCGAAAACGGAATCCGCCATGGGCGGTCGGATACCGGACGGTTAAACGTTTGACTACAGCACTAGTCTGAATGTATTGAAGAAATGTTGTATAGCAAAACGCTCGTTTGAGCATTGTTTGAAACGAAAAATCGTGAAAGAATCAGCAACCCGCTTTAGTCTGAACGTCATATCGTACAAAAATCCTATAAATGGGATGGGCTTATTGTGAGCCAGCACTGATTATTGGCTAGCTGTCATTTGGCATATGTCGATTGGCCTCTTTTAGTTTCTTTACAGTATTTATACCATTTTATTTCTAGTCTGTACGCTCCTATCGCTATACATTGATTCTTTACAAGACGTTTCTTTGAACGAGTTGCATATAAATACCTATTAGTCTGAATAGGCTCTTACCCTCCTGATTAGCTCCTCCCAGTTTCGGAAATTGGTTCCATAGGGAACCTCTCATGGAAACCGGGTTGTTGATACATGTAGCTTCTAGGGTTTCTTCATTAATGTTCCACTCGGTTTACATCGGTATGAAATGTGAACGCCAATTAGTCGTTCCGGGATTTCATTATGAGCTTAATTTTGTATGCCAATGCACTTTGTTATGGAGTAGTAAGAGGTATAGATGATTTGCTTCGTTGACTTTCATGTCTCACTCCATATACAACCCCCCCCCCCCCCCCCCATGGAAAAAAAAAGGTAGAAAATCATGCATTTTCTTTAAAATTATAATAAAGTAGACTACAAGTTATAGAGTTTGTTGCATGGAATCTTTTCAAATATTAACCAATGATGATGGATGTCTCAGTTGCAGCTTTTTAGCAACAGCTAAGAATTTCTAAAACTGAAAGTTGAGTGTTTTTAATTCCTTGTTATGTACTGTAGGGATGTACTTTAGAAATCTGACCACCAAAAACAGTGCATTTTTTGTCTACTGCAAATATTAAAATTTAATGTAAAATTATCCTGTTTGAGGTCTTTTATACATGTATGGTTCAATGAATCTAGTTAAATCAGAGAAGTAGTCAAACATAACGTTTCTCTAATTACATCATCCCCTATGGTGTAGATCCTTACGTAATTCGGGGGGGGGGGGGTGGTGATCTATTCATTCACCCCTACGCCACTGATCATACTTGTAAGGTATTGTTAGACAGAAAAAGGGTCCAATTGGATGCGAATCGTAGTGGCAAAGGCTGACCCTGATTTAAAGCCAATTTGGCTTTTTGTCTACCTGAAGAGCCTGCGATATGATCGTATTTTCTTGTGCTGTTGGTTTAACCACAAAGAATGTCAATCGGGGAAGATCAACCCTTTAAAAATTTTGTTCATGTTATTGCAATTTCGTACAAACTCAAATCACAGTCAGATAGATGATGGCATACATGTACATGTGATGTGAAACGTACTTACCGGTAATTAAAGAAACCGATTGGCTTATCCGAAGGAAATTAATATTGGTTGTAACATTCATTCCAATCAATGCTTTGTGCATCATTCTCATGTTGCTTCCATGTTCCCCTGGTATGACGTAGCACTAATGAGAAAGTAGTTCATGTGACATCCAGACTAAAATGCCACCAAAGCAATCAACATGTTTTGATACATTGTGCAATGTTCATTAACCTTTCCACAGATGATCTGGAATTATCATTAATATGAAATGGATTGGCAAGTGGCATGTGTGTAATTCTAACATCTGGACAATTAATTATGGTACCGGTAATCATGATATACATGTAGATGTGTACAAGGAAATAAAGATCATCAACATCTGGGACTTAATGGGACTTAATAGGCCTGTCCTCATCAGCTCGAGTTTTCCTAATAACCTGCTATTTCAACTATCCTGATCTCAAATTAGCCAGTTAATTTGCGTCTTCATCAGCCCGTAGTTGCAATTAGCGGGATATTTGGTCGAGAAAAAATCCCGAGAAATCTTGGTCTTGTTTTCAAAATATCCCGCTACCAGGTATTGTGGAAATAGCGGGCTAATTTGCGCCCATCAGAGCTAATTTGTGATGAGCGTATCGGTCTCGTGTTGACGCAATTTCGAGCTTTGGAATAATATCCCGAGTCTGAAAACAGCAGGTTATTTGGCAAACTCGAGCTGATGAGGACAGACCTAAGGAGTTGGAAATCTTGAAGTGTGATCCATTAAAGATTAATTTCTTTTTATCGTAGTAATGTAGTGCCTACACACAACTTCTAAAACTTGCTTAATAGAGACCAATCATCATATAAGAAAGAATTTATTTATTAATGTCGGAAAACAGAAATTCCTTTCAGACAATGGGAACTAATTTCTTTGTAGACAGGTGATCAGAATTTCAGATGATCGGCCTGATTACTTTAAAAAAAAATTATCTTAGGTGTTTGATGTCTCTACGCCATGTAAAAAAAGTTACATGTATATTAACATTGGATTTGTTGTAGTATCTCTGCTAAAGCGGAGTGATATTTTAATAGGATGGTGCATGGTTGCAATTAATCGGCAACGTGGTGAGTTAGGTCATTACATGCTCTGATCTGTTGCAAGTCGGGCTTGTACAAACTTGTAATCACAGTCGGCCAAGAGATATTACGTCCATGTAAGTTTCTATTTTATATCATCCATGTGGAGGGTGTTTTATGAAATGTTATCGTAATAAATAGTTACATTTTCAAGAAGGCTTGTTCGTGTACAAAGTTGAATTTTGTTACTTTTACTTTTAGAAAGTTAAATCGGTCCTGTTGAAATCTGATTCGAGGGCTTGCAAATACTGCACTTGGACTTCCAAATCTACACAACGTCTTTTTTTGATAATAAGATGCTTTTAATTCATATTTATAAAATTAGCTTTGTAATGTGGACCCTTTTAACAAAAATCAGTAAAATGCTTCTTCCAAATTTTAATAGCAAGTACTTTATTGTAATTTGTACAATTCATACATGTACAGTACACATATGAGAGGTTATGATTCTCTCCGATAGAGACATATACAGTATTCTACATCTCGCTCTTTTCATTTTGATTATGAAATTGCTTCAATCTGCCTATTTATAAAGCGGGCTGAAAAAACACTCCCAAGACTTGGTGGGAGTGGGACAATAATAAAAGGCTTAGTAGGCTACATATGTACATGCAGTAGGGAAGGAGCATGCACTGACACCTATACTACTAAAAGCATTAGTTGTGAGAGTGGGGCTAGGCTAGGGTAACAGGGTATGACCTGTGAAAAGAGAAAGGTTAAGTCAGTGACAATTGCCAGAAAAAAATGACAAATTGCATTCTCTGTTTGACAAATGACAGTTTTTGAGAATGAGTAAAGATTTACATGCAACCAGCTATATGAAATATATGTTGGTACAGTAAATGTTGAGGTTAAAACAAATGCAGCATTGAAATTCACCTGCAAACAATGGTCTTTTCTATATATGTTTCAAGGTATCTTCTCCCAGTTGGCCAGTTTAGAGGTTTGATTGCAACATTTGTCCATGCATCTCTGTTTTCTGCCACCCTAGTACACTCTTGCAGTGTCATTCCACTGCATCTCTTATTTATCTTTTATGACATTTAAAAAAAAGAACTCTAACATTGTAGAAGTACATGTTCATGTAATCATGTACGGTACTTTAGAGCCTTTTCGTGCTTTAGGTTTTGTTAGTTTTTACTTCGTCTTCGTAAAGTAGTACCTTTATGCAAATGTCAATTATTTCGCTGCTAACCACATATTTCATTCAATTGTTTAGAATATATCAAAATATTTTGTCATTTGATACTTTCTATCATAAATCATATTTATAAGCCTAATTACAATTAGTTGGCAACTTAGCAATTTTAGACCCCCCCCCCCCCCCCCCTCAAAGAAGAGTAGGGCATAGGTGCCTTTTTTACTGTGGCGTATCCTAAATGTTATAGGCTTGTACAACAATTACACAAAATTGCCCCCTAATAGTGCTCTCAGTAGCAATTTTATATCAGAAAAAGGCACCTGAAAAAATGTGATAACCTTTTTGACAGAAGAGCTTGTTAGAGAATAGGGGAGTGAACAAGCATCCCTATTCAGATTTTTCCTCAATAAAAAACAATTCTCCAAAAAAAAAAATTGAATGTGTTTGTGTGTGTGTGTGTGCCATTTTTAATGGCAAATTGCCTATTCTCTCCCAAGCATCTCACATCAGTAATTTGGGGATGTTCATTGGTTCATCGACCACACCAGTCATGACGATCAACTCTTGCATATTCAACAAAATGTTTTGTAAAATGTACTCATGTATAATTCTTCCAAATGTGCATGAAAACAGTCTAACAAAAAGAAAGTATTTTGAAAATAGGATATTTTAGGGAAAACAATAGGATTTCTGTTCTGTTGGGTTGAATGTTCCTTTTTTATCTGTTTTCTACTTGTCTAGAGTATTTTTTAGAATTTAAAGAATGTTTTAACAATATTTCCAGTTGATTCCTGTGTTTCCTTGGAAATGGTTGTTTGTTTTCAGAGAGGGCTTTGGAATATTAAGAAATAGGTATAAGAGTTTCTCTTACATTTACGTCATCAGATCAGTAAAATTTGAACAACATCATGATGTACACTGTATTACATAAAGTGAAACAGAGAGTGTTCCATGGTGTTTTCCAGTACTATCATATTGCCACCTGGAATGCTTGCATGTGTTTTTATGAGGTTCTGTCAATACTTGTAACAGTGAGCATGATGTGGTACCTGTTCGGAGGAACAACATTAGAAAGTGCAAGCGTCTGGATTCGTGCTGTTTTGAAGATGTTGACACCTTACAATCACGCTGGTGTTGGTGTAATGAGAAAGCACTGTTTATACATATTTGTGGCTATGTTTATGGATGTACATACGTGTACGTGTAGCCAAGGAATAACTCCTTGCTGTAGCTAACAATTTGCAACACCACTGTTGTAAATTAGAAGCCCTTGTTTCATCTGTTTTCATGGCCTTTTGCTTCTTTAGAAACACAGCTCATAATGGTTATTAATTTCTATTCTCAAGAGCCTATTAAGGATTTATTGTTGTGTAAATGTGATTTTCTCACAGTGAAATTAAAGTACGGTATTCGTT
>JAVYIG010014563.1:0-40877 GCA_035222895.1 Strongylocentrotus droebachiensis | reverse complement strand
AGAGAGAGAGAGAGAGAGAGAGAGGAGAAAAAGGACAGAGAGAAAGAGGACGAATGAATACAGACGGAAAGTTAAAAAAGAAGGAAGGGAGATATCGAGGAATAGGGAAGGGGGGGTACACGATAAGATAAAGAGGGTATGAAGAGAACAGAGGGGGAGATAAAGAAGGAAAGAGTAAGAGAAAGGGGTAGCAGGTGAAAGAGGGAGTGAGAAAGAGAGTGATAGAGAGAGAGAGATTGAGAGGGGAGGGAAATGAGGGTGTGTGAAAGGGTAAGAAATAGAGGGGGGTAGAGAGATCTAATAACAGATAATCATAATGAGAATATTTAAACATTTACAGTGTTGATGTCGCATTGATCAAGCCAATGAGGGGGAACCGGTGAAACAGGAGAGGGGAAAGGTGATACCTGTAACTCTAAGATTCGTTAAAGTAGGATTTCTCTCTCTCTTCCTTCCCCTCCCCCTCTCCCCTTCTCTCTCTCTCTCTTTTATCTCTCTGTCTCTCCCTTTCTCTCTGTCTCTACGAATCCTTTCTCTCCCTCCCCCCCTCTCTCTCTCTTTCGCTTCCTCGATCTCTATCTCCCTCTCTCCTGTTTGTCAATTATTTCCCGCTATCCCTGTCAATGCCACAACTTCTCTTTAAAATATTGTAACAAACCCACCACTTCAAATTCGTTTTTTTAACTCATTTTCCATCCGATTGCAATAATTTTGAAATCTCTGATGAGACTCAAACTTTTGAATGAAACCAATAGACAAAGATATTCATAACCGACGAATACTTTCATGATGACTTCACACACAATAAGCATATTTTCAACTGCTAAATTTCAATACTTTTTTTCTCAATGTGGTAATGTCAAACTGATTAATGTCTTATCAAATATTCGTTGTTTTCCCTTCTATTTATGTTATTTTAAGGGACTTAATTTGTTCATATCATCAAATAAAAGCTGCCTACATCAATGTTTATATACAGAATTCATGCAACTGTATCATATCATATATAGTACCAAACATGAAACTAATTTGACATAATCACTAAATAAGATATTTCAAAAAATTACATTTCATATCGAGATAGGTGCAAATTTAATTCTTTAAAAATATACAGCATGTATCATACGCTTTTCACTTCCAAATCATTTTCCATAGAAAATACACTGAGCAAATAATTTTTTTTTGACAAGATTCATTTCTCTTCTCTCTATTTCATGACCTATTAAAATATTTTTTCCGTAAAAAAAAAAAGTCTTTAATTAAACAAAGTATCGAACAAATCAAATATTCTTAACAAAAATTGACAAGGTATACATCTGAAAACGTGTCGTTATTGCATGCACAACAAATATATACACACGAACATGTCGGTTTACTGTATTCTGGGTAAAGATTGACATTGCCTTTTCATAATCATCTTCTAGTAAACTGTCTCAGGATTTCAATCGTTTCTAATCCCGTTTTCAATAGTTCTCAGGATAGAAAACCGAAGTGCTAATGTCATATTCGTTTGTCGACTAGGTTACTGGTTTTAAGCAGCAGTCAAAGCATGCGCATGAGGTTCACATTAAAATCATTCAAGCTTCCCGCTGGTCGAGGAGGGCAAATCCAGTGGTTGGTGTCTGGGTGATCATCGCTTGTTGAGCACAAAATTGTTTCGAACCAGTAACCTTGACAACTTAGCCATTATGACGTCATACTTTGTTTTTTTTATGCTACAACTTTTTCATGACTGTGTAATATGAACGGTCTCCAGATAGATGACAAAACTGTGTAACTTATCTAATTGGTATAGCATTTTCATTTTTATTCATGTTCCACACACCAACAAAAAGCAAAACAAACAAACAAGAGATAAACTCATGTAACAATACAAATGCTATTGTACATTCCATAGCATAGAAAAAGAATACCCCTCCCCCGAAAAACCCCAAAACACATGAATCAAACAGACAAAACAACAATAACTTTTCAACTAGCAAATGAAATTACTGAATGCGAGTAGTTATATGTGGACTGGGATATCATATAATGCAGTGATCTTCATATTGTGAGATGGACAAAATAACTTCAACTTATTTGATTATTATAGCATCTCTTCCATCAACCTACACAGCAAAGATCAACATATCTCATATAATAATTAACAATCACATAAATACTGTGAATCATTATCTACATTTCATGAGCATATTAGTATTGTAAATAATTTATTGATATTATGCTGATAACACACCCTTGCTATACAATACATTGTAAGTCATCATCATCCTCGTGAAATTGCAGTGGTGTTATCAATTCTGTCTCAAAGCAAATTTAAAAAATCAACAATTTAAATGTTCCAAGTAATAAGTATAATCTACATGTGGTGATTGTGAGCGATGACAAACTATGCAGCTTACATGTATAATATCATTCTACTATCTCTTCTATCAAACTGTATCAAATATTGAGACCGGACCCTTGTTAAGTGACGCGGATCGACGCGTTTCGACGCGAAAGACGTCATCGAACCGCTCACAATCGGACCCATGGAGCTCCTCGTACATCATTATATATACTTGTTGGATACATATATAACAATATGTCAAATACCTTCATGTAAATGATAAATTAACAATTGAATGTTACAAACACTTAATATAGTGCAGCTAGTAAACTGGTTGGATACATGTATATCAACATGTCATACAGGCAAACGAAAATTAAACAAATTGAATCTAACAAATTCTCAGTATCTGTTCTATCAAACAACATATCAAAGATTAACATATCTCATATAGTAATAATACAATCTACAGTGTTGAATTTGACAAATACTGGATATGTTCAGCTATATGAACATAATCATGATCATACTTGCAATGTAACTACTTTCTTGATAGATAACGAGAATTTGCCCTGTCTAGTTGTTATATTTTTCATTCTATAAATTATACTTTTTGGAAACATAAACATGGAGTTTACGATCGGCGATTACGATCGCCATTTTTCTGTGATTCTACAAAAATGAGAAAGGACGCAACCGTGTTTTGAACTAAACGCGTAATCAATGCCTCATTCTGGCCAGAAAAAGTTAAGCATAAACGTACCCATAGTCGTATGGGCACATGTTCATGTGAAAGCCTCTCAACCGAAAAAATACTATCTTGATACCAAATATTGTGAGCAAGCGATTACAAAATTATAGTCAGTCATCTGATTTTTACCAATTATGCGAAAAGTAAAGCAAACGAGTTGGAAAAAAAGTTTGTTACGGCATTAATTTCATTTCTATATATTAATACAATAAATAAAGTTTTATTCGTTCACCATGCTGCCCGAATCATGACGAAATTCGGGCAGTGAGAAATAGAGAAAGGAAGAAAGAGAAAGAGACACACAGAAGAAGATATCGGCCACATTTCGTGTATCTTGTAGGGCCTGATCTATCTGAAATCTTCCTTCGTCTAGCTAAGACAAACATACCCCATCCCACATACATACAACTGTTTCTCCTTTCATTATATAATTCCCTATTTGTTCCTCCACTTCCTTCTATGACACCCACCTTGTTCACAGCAAAATGACCTACACACAATGTACAGCTTACCTTAATACCAGTGTCTTGCGATTTTAACCTTTGTAATGTGATGTCAGAAAGAAAGTTGTTCATCTAGATGCTCCTTTTATAATTGATACTGTCTGAAGAAGAACAATTCATCCAACCTCTAGTAGTATGTGTATCAGGTGCAAATCAAGATGGCGACTAGTTGTATGCCATCCCACGTCAAACTAATGCTCGCTTGGCAAACATTTGCACATACATTTATCGGCATTTTTCACTCATGCATTCATACAGTGCATGAATATGGCAAGTAGAGAGAGAGAGAAAAAAGTAATTGTCCCACAAACACTATCCAAGGTAGAAAGGGAAGAGTAAATAGATCAATGTTTTCATGAGTGTAAGAAAGATCCTGAAAGCATAACAAACCGGTTTGGTAAATTAATCTTTCTCTTTCTTTCACTGGCGTTGTGTGTAGTGTTTTTATGTGAGTTCATGTCTTGCACTAGTGTTCCTTGAGTATACGGTTTTCAAGTCATTTCAATGTTCTCACTATAACGAATCTTGATAATTACATGTATGAACCTTTACCCTTAAAGTACACGTTGTGCCCTTCTCCCCTATTTCACTGGTGCCTCCTCGTTGGCTGCATCCATTCTACAAAAGCACTGTTCTTATTAAGATTATTCATCATTAATTATCCCCCTCCCTCTTTTAATTCTTTCTCTCCCTCTTTTCCCTCATCTCTTTTCTTCTTTATCCCTCTATCCTTTCCATCTTTTACCTATCATCACCCATCTCTCTCTCTCTCTCTTCCCCCTCTATTGCTTTATCTATTTCTCTATCTTGCTCTTTCTCTTCCTTCCCCATCTCTCTCTCTCTCTCTCTCTCTCTCTCCATTAGTTCCTTTCTTTCCTTCTTTCTCCCCTCTCTCCTTCGCCCTCTGTCTCCCACTCTCCTGCTATTCACTTCTTTTCCGCTATCAACCGTCGATTCCACCATCCCTTAAACAATATTGTAAAAACCTACAACTTTGAAACTTATTTTTCATCCAATTTTTCTTCCAAGTGACTCTAATTTTGAAATCTTTGCCAAACGCTAAAATGACAACCGTTTATATTTTGAAGACAGGTTTCAAGCATAAACCAAATTTTACATTGACATCAATGTTTAATATAACCAATCGAACATTCCTGATGACAAAACAAGAAACATATTCATCTGGTAAGTTTTTACAATTTTTACAATTTTTTTAATTCCACATTTGGTAATGTCAAACTGATGAAGTCCTCCAATTAACCCCCCAAATGAGATGGCAAGGCATATATGTGAACAATTGTTGTTATGCTGTTCACAAAAGTATTTGTACACGAACATTTCAGTTTATTGTATTCTGGTTAAAGATTGAGCGTGCCTTTTCATAATCATATTCCAACAAACTATATGGATTTCCATTGTTTCCAATAATACTCAGTATAGAGAACCAAAGTGCTTACGTCATTTTCGCTCATCGACCAGGTTACTGGTTCTAAACAACAGTCAGAGTCTGCGCACGAGGTTCACCGTGAAATCATTCAAGCTTCCTGCTGGAGCAGGGCAAATTCAGTGGTTAGTGCTTGGGTGATCACCACATCATTGTTTAGCACAAAATTGCTTGTATCCAGCAACCTTGACAACTTAGCGAGTATGACGTCATACTTGGTACTCGATGCTACAGCTATTTCATGACTGCGTAATATAAATGATCTTATGGTAGATAACAAAACTGGTCAAACACCAAACAAAAGTATAACACATATAACAATAAGAACTAAACTCATGCAACAATACAAATTGTACAATCCATAAAATAAAAGAAGATTACCACCCCCGTAAAAAAACATGAACAAAAAACCTCTGACAATTCAACTGGAAAATGAGATAAGTGATTGTAAGTAGTTGTATGTGAACTAGGATACCAAAAAGATGGAAAATACAACATATCTCATTGTTATAGCATCTCTTCCATCAACCTACACAACAAAAAGGAACATATCTCATATATTAATCATTAATCAACAAAGTCAAATCTTACAAATACTGTGAACTGCTGCTACATGTATGTACATTTCATGAGCTTAATTGTAATGTGGATAATTTCATGGGTTAAGGTGGAGGACTCTGCAGGGGAACCATTTCTTAATAAATTTGAGAACATAGGGAAGAACAAAATGGGGATTTAACCTTTAGTAACCATTCAAAACTTGCTATATTTGGTCAATTTTGACCTTGACCTTGACCTAAAAGCAACACCCTGAGTTCTGGCGATCTCAAAAGTATTACCAAATGAATTGGCATTCCCAATTTAGTTGGAAATGACACCTTAAACGTTTTTCTGGACTGTTTGGTTCAAAAGTTACCGCGTTTGTACATTAGACCATGCGGACTGGCGGCCATTTTGGATTTGACCATTCAGGGTCATTAGAGGTCAAAACAAAATGTGAAATAAAGTACCTGAAAAGGATTAAGGTGGAGGACTATGCAGGGGAACCATTCCTAAAGAAAATTGAGAACAAATGACAAATCTCATTTGTAACCATTCAAAACTTGCTATTTTAAGTCAATTTTGACCTTGACCTTGACCTAAATGCAAAACCCTGAGTCAGGCGATCTCAAAAGTATTACCAAATGAATTGGCATCCCCAAGTTAGTTGGAAATGACACCTTAAACGTTTTTCTGGACTATTTGGTTCAAAATTTAAGCGTGTTTGTACATTAGACCATACGGACTGGCGGCCATTTTGGATTTGACCTCTCAGGGTCATCAGAGGTCAAATCTGACTTCCCTCCACATCTGAAAATAAATCTTATGGTCTAAACTAACTATGCTAGAAGTTTCATGCTTTTGTCAAAAAGTGCACAGTTTTCATTATATTGGGAGCTTATCCGCTGTACTAAAAGCAAAAAGTCGGTATTATACAGCTATATACATGTTGTGAGTGTGTTTAATAACAAGAGTCCAACTTATTTCAATGTTATATCATTTGTCTCGGAAAAAAGTTACATGTCAAAGGTTTGACTGTTTCATAATGAGCGAAATTACAAAATCAACAGTGTTGAATCTTACAAATACTGGGTATTATACTGCTATGTACATATCATGAGCATAGTTTTGATGAAAATATTTGTTGATAGATAACGAGAATTTGCAACCTACGTAATGGTTGTATTAGTCATTCCGTCAAAGGTACTTGTTGAATACGTATTTAAACAAATGTCAGAGCAACAACAACAAAATCAACAAATTGAATGTTGCAGAGACTGTATTGTGCGGATACTTAAATGTTGTGAGTGCATTATACCCTAAAAAGGCCGGGCTATTTGAGGTCTTAGTACGGCCGGGGGGGGGGGCATTATGCCCCCCCCCCCCCATAAGATCTCGGCCGCGAAGCGGCCGATCGCCGCGAAAATTTGCACGCATGTCAAGTAAAGTGTATAGAATAATATGATAATTTCAATTTTTTGAAAAATTCACTCATTTGCATATTTATGGTAATTTATTTATTTTTACCCATAAATCATATATTATTCATATTTAAGCATTCTTTTTCACTACATATATTAATTAGACCATTCTGAATAATAATACGACAACAAAATTTGGAAGAGCCAGCTTATTCCTTATGTTATCCCTTGTTTTAATAATTTCTTATGTATTTCATTGTCTTTGTTGTTTTATTTCATTTCTTACTATTTTTCAACTATTTTGACTCCCAAAACAACCACTTAAACTTTAAACAAGACCCAATAACCCATGTTTGATCTGTTTTTAGGAAAAATGACTTTTCCATATGTTTTGTACACACATCACGAAAATGAGCGATTTTCGGGCTGACATGCAAAGACAAAAGGTCACGTGACCTTGTAACCGTAGGTCCGATTTTCAAAAAAATTATTTTAAAAGTTGCGCAAGACTCGAAAGAAAAAAGTCAGCGAGCGGCGGGGCGCCATTCATATGCGTTCCCGAGCAATCGGAAAAAAATCGTGGAGGGGGGGGGGGGGCATAATGCCCCCCCCCCCGGCCTTATTAGGGTTAAAAGACGAAACTCTGCAACTTATTTTATCAAACTACATATATACAAAACAAAGAATCTCATAGAAAAAATATAAAATCAACACATTTTATCTTACAAATACTGGGTACTATGCAGCTATATGTACGGTATATACAAGTTTACATGTTCTGAGCATAATGTGATGCATATCATTACACGATAGGTTACAATGCCATGCAATATAAAGCATATTATTTCTAAGGGTTTGTTATAAATATTGACAAGACAAAAGGTGTATAAATCAATTGGTGCTCAGCAGTAGGATTGGTAGAAATTGTATGTGCCTGCCCTTTTTTTATCCACAATCGTCAAAAAAGGTATATCTTGTTTACTCATGGCTATAAGACACATTTGATTTGATTTCTCTAGCTGAAAAACGATCAATATTTGAAACAAAGTCATTCAAACATATTTACCTATACATTTACTTAGTGTAATGCAGCTATATAAGAACTAGCTATTATTATTATTATTATATATGGTGTATATGTTGTGATTTTGGAGCCATATGGGCAGTAATTTAGTACATACTCAAGAGTTTACTCCCTTCTGGCTCTAAACGGATGATATATACTCTATTGTTGTAGGATATGAACATGAAATAAATTAACATATCTCTTAATAGCAAAAAGTAAAAGAACAGGAACAATAAGAAACAAAATAAATCTTACAAGTACTCCTCATAATAGAAATATTTACATGCACATAGTATAGTTCGGGAAATTTCGAAAATTGGATTGATAGTAATTCTTTACAATTTTGATATATTTGGATGCCCCTGTGGATGTATTATGAGCACTAGAAAAAATATCCTCTAAAACACTTCTGCTTACGAGAAATTGAATTGGTGCTCCCGGTAAATTTCAAATATTTAAAATAGCGCCTAAGGCCATTCCATGGTAGCTGTGACCATGACAATCTCAGAATATGCTGTTCTGATATATAATTTCCAAACGGAAATAGCCAATCGGTCGATTGTAGTCAAGAAACATTGTTTTAGAGCAAAAGTAATATCAACCTTGAGAGGGCGCTTTACAACATAAAGAGTTTATTATCTACACTTTCATCACTTTAGACTCGATTTCATCCGCGACAACAATCATTTAATACTGTAAAATCACATATGCTTCCAATATGCTTATTTGAATCAAATTCGTGACCCCATAGCAAAAAATTGTAATACCTTAAAACTTGGTATATTGCAAGAATTACCAGATGTTATGAGCTTATGTCATATGATTAGGTTTTTGAAAGATAAGAGATCTCTGCATCGTATTTCAATAGCAGTGGTATATTTTCTCCTAAAAAAACTTTGATTTCAATTCCATTATTGCATCTTTGTATATTTCCTTGCTTTTTGTATTATATTATTCATTTCACAAACCCGTCTTAAATCTGGTTCTGGTTATTGTGTTTGTATTTTTTTCAAATCCATGTCGGCCTTTTGCTATGCTTTTCTTTGAAAAAGTGATTACGACAGCTCTTTTATTTATGTGACAATCGTTGATCCTGTATATTATATAATAATGTATACTCTAGGCACATGTAATAAAACACATATTAAGATCTACATGTAATTATTGGAAAGCTAGTGATGATAGCCATATTATCTGTTTATGTATACACGTGTTTTTATTTAGTGAACATGGAAAATTGTAATCAAACAGGATATGATTTAGAGGGTGAATCTGTTTTTGAATACGAGAATGTTGTCTCCATCGCTAGCAATCAGTTTCCCTGATGACGTCATCAACACGCGAGATAATGCAATGTGACCCGCCCTTTCCCCCAATGAGTCCAGTTCTGTTGGTAGAGGGAATGATGCTACTCTTCTCTTCTTCATATCACCCCCACTCATCACCTGATCAATCACACCCGTCTCACCATCTGATGTCACGACGTAGAGGTCGTCTGTCATAGGATCGATGCAGGCATTCAGGATGATATCACTGTGGGGGATTTCCCTTTGAACACCCTGCCTGTCGATGATGAACAATATGTCATCTGCTGGTGAGGGATGAGCGACGATGTGACCTGATGATTGCACACCGCGCATCCTTATATCATCTTCACATGTGATGGTATTCATGATCTTACAATCAGCTGGGTTGATGACGTATATCTTAGACTGATCGCACTCAGCAGCGATGATCATCCCATCCTGGTCAACAGCTACATCCACCCCTGTGAAATCACGCGTTGTGTTTCTTGGTATTGTGACGTCATTGATGTGCTTCCCTTGTCTGTCATACACACTGATAAATCCAGTCAAACTGCCCCCTGTACACCCTCTACACAGGTTACCGCATACTACCTTGTCATCATTCAGCAATGCACACGAGTAAACCAATGATGTATCACTACCGGTTATCATCCTCTGACAGTGTTTAGTGTTCATATCTATCATGTATGTATGTGGGCTACCTACTATTAAATCTCCAATGATCACGTTGCAATCATCTATGCATCCTACAATGCGCGGGAGTGTGATTTTATCTTCGACATTGAATGTATCAATGAGCTTCCACTCCCCATCATACCCATCAATCCTCCCATCATACTTCTCTCTCCCAGCACCCTTTACAAACCTCACACCTGATATGGTACCAGTGATGTGTTTCACCTCACCCTCATTCAGGGGCTTCTTTAGTTCATCACTTACTGATGTATTCACATCTTTGACGACATGTGTATCATCTTTGAGTACTGTGTCAATTGTCTGTATTGTATTCTCCGTGGTTTTTGTATTATCTTGCAAAGATATCTCCAGCTGTCCAATCTTTCTCTCTTTCTCTTCGGCGATGTTCTTAATGTCTGTTTGAAGACCATGCTGTGTATTTCCAATGGGTTCTCGTCTTTTCTTTGCATTTGTACGGTTTAATTTTAGTTGTATTTCTCTCTCTTCATCGTTCTTTCGAATGTTTTCGTTGATCGTCAGAATCTCATCTTGAAGTTTGTGATTCTTCTCATCAGTCTCCTGGTTAATTTTTGCAGCATCATCCTTCTCTTTGTCTTTGTCTGTTTTTATCGCCTCATTAATTACCGAATCAACTTCATCTTTCAACGCTTGTAGATGGGTGTCAGTGTCTTTCCTACACTGGTCAATCTGATCTCCATATACTCGACACTGCTTTAATTTGTCGTTTGCAATTTCATTTAGAGTCATTAGTCTTTCTATACTTTCCATGATCGCGCCCTCTATATCCTGTTGCACGCAAGGCTGCTGATGATCTATATGTGCGCATGAATAACACAGTGCTACACGATCTGTTTTACAATATAGTTTGATTTTTTCATCATGCTTCTCACAATAAAGATCGGACCCACCCTTTCTTGCTTTTCCAATGCATCCCTCTTTGGAGGCGCAGTCCTCGCAGAGCTTCTTCTGCTCCTTCACGTAGTACGTCACATCTGTGATTGCCTCACAGTTCTCTCCTTCACAGATGTCTTCTCGATCTGTAGAGCTGAAGTTCACCGCCATACTGATCAGAGTATGGACCTGTAGAAAGAACAGTTATCAAGAGAGAAATCGAGAGAGAGAGAGAGAGAGAGAGAGAGAGAGGGGGGGTATGGGACAAAAGGGGTAGGATGGATGGGAGTGGGAAAGACAGAGGGGGAACGAAGGGAGAGAGAAGGAAGTGATACAGAAGGACATAGAAATGAAGGAGAGAGACGGGTGGAGGAAGTTAGGGACCGACCGAGAGGGAGAGAATGTAATAGATTTATTACAATGACATCCACTAGTAAAATGCATTAATGCACATTTAACATTAAAAGAATGTTAATGGTAGACAGTGTATTTCCTTTGGTGAAAAATCTTTGGATTTATATTATACGGTCACATACTGTTTTTCTCATTCATTTATTCAAATAATTTTATGGTCTGGAATCTACACCAACCATTACAAAAATGCCCTGAGAGAAATATATTTATATTAAAGTTAAATTAATATTTTATTTCAGTCTAAGTGTTTATGATGTAAATATATTACACTTGCTTTGCCAAAACAAAATATACAAGATTATTTTGACTAGAAATAATGAATTCAAATATTTATTGATATATTTTGCATGAATAATTAACAAGTAATAATATTTCAGGTATATGACTGTGTGCTTGCTAAAAGAGCAGTCTCTTTTTAAAGTGATGTTATCAAGTGGCCAAGACATGTGGAGTAAATGTATGCAGCGCTTTAGAACTGCAATGAAAAGGTGATCAAGCATACTGTGGACTCAATTATTGGAGGGGGGGGGGGGTGGGGTGCACCAGTTTGTAATCTTCGACATCAGCATTTTTATTTATTTTTTAATTTAGTTTCCACGTCACCCTAATCCAGAATTTATCAGATGAGGCGTACGTGCACATCTTTGTATGAGAGCTGTGTGAGGACCCTCCGTCTAAAAAGATACTATTCGGATCTCAAATATTGCGAGCAAGCGAGCAAATAAATATATATTCAGTCATCTCGATCGATCGTTTACAGGAATTATTATGACTAATCCATTTTGCGAGAAGTGAAGCTGTGAACAAGGGGTAAAATAAAGATACTTTGTTGTGGTATAAATTTCATTTATAAAATATAAGGTTATAATATGGGCGCCATGCTGCCCGAATCATGATGCGATTCGGACAATGAGAGATAGAAAAAGGTAGAATGAAATTCACACGTTTTCTCATGTTGAAGGCCCTAATCTAACCGAACATTTTTCACATAATTGTAATAAATTTGAATAATCATCTGTCTTCTTCCAGATAAGACAAAGATACCCTATCTCACATGCAAACACATGTCTCTCCTTTTATAGCATTTTTATAGATTTAAAATATTTTTCTTCCACTCCCTTGTATGAAACCAACCTTGTTTATATCGATCAGAATGATCTACATACAATGTACAGCTCACCTTATGGACAGGTTTCTTGCGATTTTAACCTTCGTAATGAGATGTCAGAAAGAACGTTGTTCATATAGGTGCTCTGAAGGAGAAAAAACATTTTAAAAACCCTCTAGTAATATGTGTATTAGGTACAAATCAAGATGGCGTGTATATGTATGCCATCTCACGTCAAATGGATGCTCACCTGGCACAAGTATACATACACATTCATGGGCATTGTTCACTCATGCTCTTTGTGAATATATTAATATATATGAATCATTGCAGTCTGACATAAAATGAATGCATTCACAGTACTCATGATCTCTATAGGGGCGTTGCTGGGGGGAGGGGGTAAATATGTTTATCCATCCCCTCCAAACAAAAAGGAAGAACTAGCAGATAACCAGCTCTAGCTAGACAAAGTTCTTCAGACTCATATATCGGTCACATGACTTTGTATCACTATTCTATCTTAGGTAGAAGGAATACAGTTATCACATCAATGTCTTCAGAAGGGTAAGGAAGATCATGAAACTGCTGAAGACAAAGTGACAGGAGAGAATATTGGCTCATGCAAGGCCTTCACTGTGGAACAGAGATAGCAGATCAGTTGAATTATAACTAATAATCTAAAGTACAGTATCTATTTGATTCGGCTTACAATCAATCTTTCTCTTTCTTACACTGCAGTTGTGTGTAGTGTTTTTATGTGATTTTATCTCTTGCACTAGTGTTCCTTGAGTATTAAATTTTTAAACCATTTCAAGATTCTCACTATAAAAAGAACATTTAGTTTAATGGAATTTACCCTAAGTACATGTTGCGCCGCCATCCACTCCCCCCCCCCCCCCCCCCCTATTTCACTGGTGCCCCCTCATTGGCTGGGCCCACATGCCACAACGCTTTAAATATCTAAACACGTTTTTATTATGATTGTCTCTTATTAGTTGTCTCTCCCTCCATTTCTCTCTTTTTCCCCATCTATCTTTCCTTCTGTAACCACTTTCTCTCTTTTTCCCCCTCTATCTCTATTATTCCTTTCTTCCCAACTTTGTGTTTTTCTTTCTCTCACTCACTTCCCCCTCTCTCTCCCACTCCCCTGGTATCGCTTTCGTACACTTTCCCTGTCAATACCCATGGCCCCTCTACAAATATTGTAACAAACCCACAACTTGAAATTTCTTTTTCATCTAATGTTCCTTCCAAGTGTCTCTGTATCTTTTTTTGCACCTCAACATAATCTAAAATTCATCAGAGTATTTGGTTTCCATCCCTCTTATACACATAGACATAGAGCACATTAAAATACTGGATTCCAAATATTATGAGCAAGCGAGCAAAACATCATATTCATTCATCTCGTTGACAGGAATCATCCTGATTTATCAAATTTGCGAGAAGTAAAGCGAACGAGGGGTAACAAAATATTTTGTTTTGGCATACATTTCTTTTGATATAGAAATACGACAAATACATTTTTATATGGTTGCAATGCTTCCCGAATTATGACGCAAATCGGTCAGTGAGAGATAGAGAAAGGTTAACAGAAAAAAGACATACAGTTGAAGGTTTATTTCACATTTCCCCTCATGTTGTAGTCCTGAATCTATCTGAAACCTTCACATGAGACGATTTATAACTTGAATTCTCATCTTTCTCCATCGAGACAAAAAAATCCCCATGTCACATGCATACACCTCTTTCTCTTATTATTACAATTTTAAGATTTAAATATCTTTCATCCACTTCTATGTATGCAATCAACTTTGTGCGTAGCAAAAATCTCCTACACATTATGTACAGCTCACCTTACTTACGTTTCTTGCGATTTCAAGCTTCGTAATGTGAAGTCAGAAAGAAAGTTGTTCATTTAGATGCTCCTAGCATAGTTGATACTTTGTCTGATGGAGTAAATTTCGTCCAACCTCTAGTAATATGTGTATTAGGTGTCAATCAAGATGGCGTGAGGTTGTATGCCGTCCCACGTCAAACTGATGCTCCCTTTCCCCTGATTGGCTCACAAACGTATGAGCATTATTCACACCTGCATGCATACAGTGTATAAATATGGAAAGTCGAGAACAAAAGAGTAATTGTTCCACAATCACACTGTGAATTGGCGTCGACAAAACATATGCTCCGTTGCTCTTTGTGATTTTTTTTGGATTGATTAATTGATTGGTTGTTTTTGTTCATATTCCATGCAAATATTACAAAGCCTTGTACACTACACAATAAATTAAAATTGTTGTAAGTACTAGGGAAATACATAATCCTGAATCATAGTAGTTAATAACATGAAAGAATGTTATGTTAATCATTCAAAACATAAATAAAATATGAACCTACTTCAAAGCTTAGCTTTTTGTGTATAGTTTCACTGAATCAAACCGCTGATTCATATGAATACGAATCATATAGCAGTCTAACATAAGATGAGTGCATTCATATTCCTTGTGATCTCAATAGAGGCATTACAGAGGACAGTATATGCTTATCCAGCCCCCCCCCCCCCCAAACAATTTTTTTTTAATAATACGCAGATAACCAGCTTTAGTTAGACCACGTTCTTCAGAGGTATATCTCGATCGCTTGACTTGTATGTATCACCATGGCACTCCTACTCGATGTGCAGTTCTGGTTTATAATCGGAAATTGTTGTTCCATGTACTGTCATGCATGGCCTTCGCTGTTGAATAGAAGTAGCAGATCGGTTGAGGTATACAAATAATATAAAATACATTATCTGTTTGATTCGGCTTTAATATAATCAATCTTTTTCTTTCTTTTACTACAGTTGTGTAAAGTGCGTTTATGTAATCTTATGTCTTCCACTAGAGTTCCTTGAGTATTTGATTTTCAAGGCGTTTCATGATTCTCACTATAACGAATCTTGAGAATTACATGTATAAACATTCAGTCAAATGGCATGAACCCTAAAGTGCATGTGCCCCCCCCCCCCCCTCCTTCTCCCCATATTTACTGGTGCCCCCTCATCAACTGGACCCATGCTACAAAACACTGAAGTTATTATTATTATAAGTATTTATCCCATTTCTCCCTCTACCCCCTTCTATCGTTAACCTATCATCACCCATCTCTCTCTCTCTCTCTATCTCTCTCTATTTCTCTCTCCATCTCTCTCTCCTCCCTCTATCTATGTTCTACCCCTCTCTCTCTCTCTCTCTCTCCTCTCCTCATCCCTCTCTCTTTATATCTGTCTATGTTACTTCCTTTCTCTCCCTCTTTCCCTTTTCTCTCTCCCTCTCTTTTTCCTCTCTTCATCCCTTTCTCTCTATATCTGTCTATGTTACTTCCTTTCTCTCCCTCTTTCCCTTTTCTCTCTCCCTCTCTCTTTTCTCTCTATCTCTCACTCTCCTGTTTGTCACTTCTTCCCTGCTATCATTCCTCCTAACAATATTGTAACAAACCCATCACTTTGAAACTTCTTTTTCATCTTCTTTTTTTTCCCAAGTGTCTCTAATTTTGAAATCTCTGCTGAAAGGCTAGAATGACAACCGTTTAAATTTTGAAGACATGTTCCGAGCATAAATCCATTTTTAGATTGACTAACATGTTTTAATATAACCAATGAAAAATTCCTGATGACTTCACAAAACAAAAAGTATATACATCTGTTAAGTTTTAAATTGTTTTTATTCCACATTTGGTAATGTCAAACTGATAAAGTCTTTACAAATATCCCCCAGTGAGATGGTAAGGCATACATGTGAAAATGTTTTGTATTACGTTCACACAAAATTGTACACGAAATCGTGGGTTTACTGTATTATGAGTAAAGATTGGCAGCGCCTTTTCATAATCATCTTCTAGCAAACTGTCTCTGGATTTCCATGGTTTCCAATAGTACTCAGTATAGAATACCGACGTGCTTACGTCATATTCGATTGTCGTTTAGGTTACTGGTTCTAAACAACAGTCAGAGCCTGCGCATGAGGTTCACCGTGAAATCATTCAAGCTTCCTGCTGGAGCAGGTCAAATTTAGTGATTGGTGCTTGGGTGATCACCACACCATCGTTTGGAACCAGCAACCCTGACAACTTTCCTATTATGACGTCATACTTTGATACTCTATGCTACAGCTATTTCCATGACTATGTAATATCAATGGTCTCCTGATGCATGTTAGGTATATATGAAACCTATGTAAGTTATTTCATTGTACAGCATTTTTATGTTTATTCATTTTCTACACACCAACAATAACAAACAAAATAAATAAACAAGGAATAACAGACAAATAGTCCTCCCCTAAATGAAAACAACGTGAAGAAAAAACACACCCAATAAAAAAGAAGAAGATTCAATTGGTTAAGGAGATTTAGAGATTAGAAGTAATTGTATATGGTTTGGAATGAAATATAATGCAGAGATCTACATGATGTGTGGGAGTGAGATGGAATTTAAAAAATGTATAACTTACTTCATTATTTTAGCATCTCTTCTATCGAAATATGGCAAAGATTAACATTGCCCATAGCAAAATGATCAAATCGACAGTATTGAATATTACGAGTACTGGGTAGTATGCAGCTATGTATATACCATGAGTATACATGAACAATGTAAATACTTTCTTGATATATATACCGAGTCTTTGCAACGTATTTAATTGTTCTATCATTCATTCTATCAAACAAACTTGTCGGATACGTATAGTTACAGAAAACACAACAGAAATTAGCAAAATTAAAAATCAACAAGGTTATTTTTACAAAAAATGGGTATCATGCAGTTATAACATAAAATAATGAGCATACTTTTAATGTGAATGATTTCTTGATAGCTAAGGAGAGTATGCAATCGTTATAATCGTTATATTATTCACTCTATCAAATATGCTTGTAGGATACATATATATTAACAAGTCATATAGCAAGATGGAGAATCAACTAATTGAATGTTACAAAAATTCAGTGTAAGTAATGCAGTTACATACATGTCATAAGTGGAATGATAACAAAGAATGTAACTTATGTTTAATTGTTATATCATCTCTGCAGTCAAACTCCTTATCAAAGATTAACCGTATATCTTAAAGAAAAACATTTAACCAACAAAATAAAAACTTACAAATACTGGGTATTATGCAACTATGTACATATCATGAGCATATACATGAAGCGTAAATAATTTCTTGATAGATAACGAGTCTTTGGAACCTGTTGCATTGTTCCATAACTTGTATTTGTTCTTATGAATATACTTCTTTCATACATATATCAACTCTTCTCTTAGCAAAATGAAAAATCAACAAAATCGAATGAATATAGTTCTTGGATTATGGATATACATATCGACTTATCTCAAAGCAACAACAACAACAAAAATCGAATGTTGCAAAAACCTGTGTTGAATATATCTATGTACATGTTGTGCGTCTGTAAGATAACAAGACTTCGACTCATTTCAATATTATATCGTTTGTCCCGGCCAAAATTACATATCAAAGGTTTACCTGCCTCATACCAAAATAATAAAAACAACAGTGTTGAAATTTACAAATACTGGGTAATATGCTGATTTGTACATTTCAAAAATGCAAGTAATGTAAATATTTTCTCGATAGATAACGAGACTTTCCAACATATTTAATTGTTATATTATTTATTCTATCAAATACACGAGTTGAGTACTTATATCAACATATCTCAAAGCAACAAAAAAAGGAGTCAAATTGAATCATACAAAAAGTCAGTATAATACAGCTATTTACATGTTGTGGGTGTGTTAGATGACAAAAACTCTGCAACTTCTTTTATTATTTTAGCATCGCTTGTATCAAACTGCATATACATAACAAAGAGTCTCATAGAAAAAGTGATAAAATAAAAAAAAATCATCTTACAAATACTGGGTATTATGCAGCTATATACGTGTTTACATGTTCTGCGCATATTTGTAATGCATATCCTTGCGTGATACACTGTTGTCACAATGATGGAATAATTATTTTTACCCTAATTTATGTAATGATTTTGACAATGATTTATTCCTAATAGATCTGGATAATAGTATATATTCTCAGATGTTATTGAATAATAATTTGAATGGGTACATATATGAACTTACCCCAAAGCAAAATTAAAATGAACAAAATCAAATGATGCCAAAACTTTGTGTATTAAAAGCTATTTACATGTTGAGAGTGTATTATATAACAAGACTACAACTCATTTCAATGTTAAATCGTTTGTCCCGGCAAAAGAATTACATATCGAAGGTTTACCTGACTCGTACCAAAAATATAAAAACGACCGTGCACATCTTACAAATACCGGGTATTTTGCTACTTTGTACATTTCAAAGAATACAAGTATAAATGTAAATATTTTCTCGATAGATAACGAGATTTTGCAACACATCAAATAGTAATGATTCATTCTATCAAACATTTTTTAGTATAAATATCATTATATCTCAAGGAAAAATACGAAGTCAACAAATTGAATCATACAAAAACTCAGTATAATACAGCTATTTACATGTTGTGAGTGTGTTAGATGACGAAAACTCTGCAACTTCTTCCCTTATTTTAGCATCGCTTGTATCAAACTGCATATACATAACAAAGAGTCTCATAGAAAAATGATAAAATCAACAATTTTCATCTTACAAATACTGGGTATTATGCAGCTATATACATGTTTACATGTTCTGAGCATATTTGTGATGCATATCCTTGCGTGATACACTGTTGTTCATAGTGGTGGAATAATTATTTTTACCCCAATTTATGGAATGATTTTTGACAATGATTTATTCCTAATAGATCTAGATAATAGTATACATTCTCAGATGTTATTGAATAATAATTTGAATGGGTACATATATGAACTTACCCCATAGCAAAATTAAAATCAACAAAATCGAATGATGCCAAAACCTTGTGTATTATAAGTTATTTACATGTTGAGAGTGTGTTATATAACAAGACTACAACTCATTTCAATGTTATATCGTTTGCCCCGGCAAAAAAAATTACATAACGAAGGTTTACCTGACTTGTACCAAAAATATAAAAACGACCGTGTACATCTTAATACTGGGTATTTTGCTACTTTGTCCATTTCAAAGAATACAAGTATAAGTGTAAATATTGTCTCGATAGATAACGAGACTTAGCAACACATCAAATGGTTATATGATTCATTCTATACAATTTTAATCTTACGAATACTGGGTATATGCAGTTATATACACATTTACATGTTCTGAGCATATCTGAAATGCATATTTTGTAATGATATATTACAATATTATGCAATCTAAGGCATATTTTTGTAAGGGTTTGTTAGAGATATTGACAAGACAAAATATGTGCTCAGTAGTGGATTGGTTGAAATTGGTTCCCCCCCCCCCATAATCATCAACAAATGTATATCTTGTTTACACATGACTATACAACACATTTGATTTGATTTCTTTAGCTAAACAAAAAATCAATAAATTTGACAATTTCAATCGATTATACCTATACATGTACGTAGCGTAAGGCAGATACGTACATTTTCTTATAAATGAGCATGTATAGTGTACATGTTGTGTTTTTGGAGCCATAAGGGCAGTAACTAGTGCATACTCAGAGTTTACTCCCTTCTTGCCCTTACCGGATGATTCAATTCTGGTTTTATTGTAAACAAAAACATACTGAATAAAAAGTCCGGAGACTCATACAATTCAGTTTACAAATTAAAAATACATACAAGAATAAAGAAATCAATACTTTTAGCAATCTTTTTGTTATATTAATTACTGATTCTAATGAACTAAACAACTAATTTCAAACAATCGTGAAGTAATACATGTTATAATTGTACAATTAAAACGTTTAAATATTAAAATAAGTTGTTACCATTATCTAAATGTCATATGTAATTTTGTAATACAAGAACATGATATACATGTAGTCTAAAAAGGGGTAAATTATCCTTCATTGTTGTAGGATATGGACTATAAAAAGTACATGTACGTAACATAGATAAACATATATCTTTATAGCAAATTTGAAAAAGAACAAGAACAGGACAACAAATTAAACTTTACAATACTCCTAATATTGCACCTATTAACCTATTTTTGAGCATATGTGATGTGAATAGTTTCTTTATAGAAAGGGAGATTTTTTAAAGAAATTTGATAACATTAATTCCATCCTAATTTTCATTTGATAGGTGACAGATCTATGACATAATTAAGAGAACGCTAAAAGATAAATTTCAATTCCATTATTGCATCTTTCTATTTTATCTTGATTTTTTTGTTTTTCTTTTGCTTTTACTTGCTCAAACCTGGCTTTTGATACTGTATATCATATAACCAGGTGTAATCAAATACATGTTATAACACAATATTGAGATCTACATGCAATTATTGGAAAGCTAGTGATAATAGCCATATTATATGTTAATGTTAGTACCTGTATATACGTAGTGAACATGTCAATTGTAATCAAAGAGGATTAAATTTAGAGGGTAAATCTGTTTTTGAAAACCAGAACGTTGTCTCCATCGTGAGCAATCAGTTTCCCTGATAACGTCATGATCACTCGGGATGATATAAGATGATCCTCCCTCGATCCCAGTGAGTCCAGTTTTGTTGATAGAGGGAATGATGCTACTCTTCTATTCTTCATTTCACCCCCACTCATCACCTGATCAATCACACACGTCTTGTACTCACCATGTGATGTCATGACGTAGAGGTCGTCTGTCATAGGATCGATGCAGGCATTCAGGATGACATCATTGTGGGGGATTTCCCTTTGAACACCCTGTCTGTCGATGATGAACACTCTGTGATCTGGTGGGAAGGGTTGAGCGATGATGTGACCTGATGATAGTACACCATGCATCACTATATTCTGTTTACATGTGATAGTACTCATGATCTTACCATCAGCTGGGTTGATGACGTTTATCTTAGACTGACGATCCTCAGCAGCGATGATCATCCCATCTTGGTAAACAGCTACATCCACTACTATGACATCATCCGTTGTGTTTCTTGGTATTGTGACGTCATTGATGTGCTTCCATTGTCTGTCATACACACTGATGCATCCGGTCAAACTGTCCCCTGTACACCCTTCACACCATTTACCGCATACTACCTTGTCATCATTCAGCAATGCACAGGAGATAACCCATAAATTATCACTACCGGTTATCACTCTCTGATGGTGTTTAGTGCTCGTATTTAACATGTATGTATGATGGTTACCTAACATATCTGTGATGATCACATTGCATTCATCGATGCATCCTACAATGATCGGGAATGTGATTTCATCATTGACATTGATTGTATCAATGAGCTTCCACTCCCCATCATACCCATCAATCCTCCCATCATACTTCTCTCTCCCAGCACCCTTCACAAACCTCACACCTGATATGGCACCAGTGATTTGTTTCACCTCACCCTCATTCAGTTGCTTCTTTAATTCATCGCTCACGCGTGTTTTCATAGGATGCCTATGTTTAACGATATTTGTATCATCTTCAAAAACTTTGTCAAGTGTTTGTATTGTATTCTCTGTGGTTTTTGTGTCATCTTGCCATGCGTTTTCCAACTCACCAATCTTTCTTTCTTTCTCTTCAGCGATGTTCATAATGTCTGTTTGAAGACAATGTTGTTTATTGTCGATTGAGTCTCGTCTTCTTTCTGCATTTGAACGGTTCAGTTGAAGTCGTTGTTCTCTCATTTCATCATTCTTTCGAATCTGTTCATTGATCTTCTGAATCTCCTCTTGAAGTTTTTGATTTTTCTCATCAGTCTCCTGGTTGATTTTTGCAGCATCCTCGTTCTCTCTGTCTTTGTCTGTTTTGATCGCCTCATTGATTACTGAATCAACATCATCTTTCAAAGCTTGTAGATGGGTGTCGGTGTCTTTCCTACACTGAATAATCTGATCTCCATAAACTCGACAAAGCTTTAATTTGTCCTTTGCCTTTTCTTTTAGAGCGATTAGTCTCGCTTTATTTTCCATGATCTCGCCCTCTATATCTTGTCGCTCGCAAGGCTGCTGATGATATATCATTGCGCATAAATGGCACACGGCTACACCATGTGTTTTACAATACAATTTGATTTTTTCATCATGCTTCTCACAATAAAGTTTGAACCGACTCTTTCTTGCTTTTCCGATACATCCCTCTTTAAAGGCGCAGTCCTCGCAGAGTTTCTTCTTCTCCTTCACGTAGTACGTCACATCTGTGATTGCCTCACAGTTCTCTCCTTCACAGATGTCTTCTCTAGAGCTTATGTATGCCGCCATTGTGATCAGAGTTTAGACCTGCACATGTGTGTAAACATAAAAGAACGATTCACAAGAGAGAGGGGGAGGGGAGAGGGAGACACCAATAGAGGTTGGGAGAGAGAGGAGGAAGTGGATAGAGAGGGAGGGAGGGTTGGCAGAGATGGGCAGGAAGAGGAAAGGGGGGGGGGGTGACAGCAATGTATGTTGGGGAGAGAGAGAGGAGATAATGGGGAGGGAGGGAGGGGAGATAAGGGGAGGGTGGGAGGAATGGATGAGGAGGGAGAGACGGAGGGGAAAGGAAGGGAGAGAGAAGAATGAAGGACGCAAGGGGGAATAAGGGAGGGAGGAAGGGAGAGATAAGGAGAGAGGAAAGAAAAGGAGAGAGGAAGAGAGAGAGAGGGAAAAATACAATTACTTTCCTATGGTGAAATCGCTTTAAAATATAAATTTGATATTAAAAGGTGATTTGTATCATTCATTTAATTAAACACTTGAATGAACTCGAGGTGTGTGGATGTGCATCTGCGACAACTATTGACGACATTCATTATTTTAAAAAAATGCACTGAGAGCAAAAAGCTTGAAATTAAAGTGAAATTACGAGCTTTTTTTTGGTCTTAGTTTTCATAATGTATATTAAACATACATTGCCTTTCAAAAAATGTACTTTCTAAAGGCTTTATTTTTAATTATACAAAAAGGAACTAATATATTTATAAATATCATTTGTATAAATCATAACAATTTACCAAATTAGCAATCTCTAGCAAAATTGACATGTTGATCTTGTTTTATGATTGTTTGCTCGATTTTATGATATTATCAAGTGGCCGAGAAATGTGGAGCAATGTATGCAGCGCTTTATAACTGCAGGGAAAAGATGCTATATCAAATACCTTTTTGGATTGGATTGGACGCAGCCCTCAGTCTTTAAAAAACAAACAATATTATGATGCATTTTTTTATTATTATAGTGTAAACAACCTCACATATTGTATTATTACATCAAAAGAGATAGAAACCCCATGTCAATATATAACACATTCACACAGTGTATGGTCAAGATGATACTCACAGTCTTATAAAAAAGTATTCCGTTGTTTAACTTTGAGGAAATTCATTTGTTTTTAACTTCAAAGTAAGTACTGTTTTTGTGGTATGATAGCTGATAAGGTACACACATTTGATCTGATGTCTGTTGTCAATGACGTATAGCGTGGGTTCAGTCTGGGTAGATATATCATCGTTTTCACCCTCCCCCGCTCCTTCTCTTTCTGTGTAATCACAGCACCCTTTTAGGAGTTTAGGAGTCGAACAGTTTAGCGTTCCCCCATCGAAATTTCATCCAATAGGATTTGTTTTTAATCCCTCTTATACATTGCATTTTGTATAATTGTATTTTGAATGTTATAATGCTGTAAATTTGTATTGGATGTGAAATAAACTTAACTTGAAGCTTCAAGCAACTTCTTTCTCTATTGCTACTTACGGAAGTGAGTCCTGGGCCATGACAAAGAATGACAGAAAGAGAGTTGATGCCTTTGAAATGTGGTGCTACAGGAGGCTGTTGCAGGTGTCATGGAAAGATAAAAAGACAAATGTGTGGGTCCTGGAAAAGATTGGAACAGACTTGACCATCAAAAGGGGAATCATGGAAAGAAAACTTAACTATTTTGGACACATTGTTAGGAGATCTGAAGGTATCGAGAAGCAAATACTGCAAGGAGCAGTCGAAGGAAAACGGGGTAGAGGTCGTCCACCAATATCTTGGACTGATGATATTAAGAAAGTGTCTGGACAAGGAATGAAAGGTGCAACACAAATGGCAGGTGAAAGAGTTGCATGGCGTGCTCTCGTGAAGGCCACAGCAGCGCTTTACAGCGCCACCTGAAGTTGATGATGATGAACTTGAACATAAACGTAATGGCACATTTTCGTGCGAGGGCCTCTCGGGTAAGATCTTGCCCGAAATTATACTACATGGATCTGAAATATCGCGATTGAGTGGAGTGAGCAAGTGAACAAATGAAATTAACTTTGGAGTTTTAACTAGCTTCATAATTTGGACATCTATGGCCGTATGTCTGAAATTGATGTTGTATTTCATGTTAGGGAAAATGATTATAACAGAATATAAAATAGTCTTTACATGTGTCATTGGTGGAGCCTCGAGTACTGATTTACACAATATTAGCAATCGACTAACAAAATGATATGTAACGTAAATTTACCCCTTGAGAAACATATTGTAGCACAGGAATGAGCTCTGTGAAGACCACAGCAGACAAATATTCGTATTTATATTTCAATATTTACCAATTGCCACAGTTTTATCATTAGGTCGGTACATAAAGAGTTATCAAGGTGTGCATCATCTTTAATATGAAGATCCCTATTTAGCCAACTGATTGTTTCATCATCGAGCTCTCGAAGTCCAGAAGCACCATGAGGTGATTTGTAGATAGGACAAGCATCGATGACGTGATCCATAGTTTGGATCTCTCCACAGGCACAGTTTGGTGATGATTCAGCTCCAATTTTATGCAGGAAATATTGTGTACGGCCAACTTCACATCTGATACGGTTGAGGTTGATCCGGGCTTGTCTTGAGAGGTCACTGCCACTTGGTTGAACATGCAATAATAAGAAAGTCAAAGCCTCGAGGAAAAAAAACGATTTCGCAATATTTTTCAAAGGAAGATAGAGCATCTAATGTCATGCCAGGGGAAGAGCAGAGGAAATGAATATGTGAGCAATGCGTTTGGAGAAAGTGCTTAGTAGAGACCACAGTGTGGGAATATCCATAAAGAGTTCAACATGCAATAGTCAGAAAGTCAAAGCCTCGGGGAAATAACGATTTCGCAATATTTTTCGAAGGAAGTTTGAAACTTCCTTTGAATGAATAAAGTGTTGATGTTACTTTGTCACTTTATTTAGTTCAAAGGAACTAAATATGTGAGCAATGTCTTTGAAATAAGGGCACAGTAAAGACCACAGAGTAGCAATATTCATGTTTAGATTGACATGATAACCTCTGCATCAACATTATGCAATGATTTTATACTTCAAGCTCTACAAATAAACTAGAATGTTAGTCATGCCCCCCCCCCCCTTGAGAACTATAATGTGGTTTATACTATCATTAGAGTGGCACACACATAACGTGCACAAGTGACAACGGCTATTAAAGCTTATAGGGAAACAATAGCGACTGCGCAATATTTTCCAAAGGAAGTTAAACGAAGTTGAATTTTGTTCAACGAGTGTTAAAAACAGACTTAACAAATTACACACACCCTGGAATGGCTTGTCGCGTCTGGGATATAGATATGATCTTTTGACATTAAATCCTGTTTAGTATGTTGGCCTTGCAGTTAAACATGACAAAACACTGATCATTAAAGTTCGTTAGCCGCTATTACAGAATTGCATTATTCACAATGTATAATATTGAAAAGATATTGGTTCGTGTACATCGTCAATGATGCACGCTAGCTATTGAATGATGAAAATATCAGATGAATTACAAGTCTATAAAATTTATGTATTTATATGTCGTTATCCCATTGAAGATATTGTGTGACATTTAATGACAGAGATCTTTATTGAGCTTTAAGCAAATTCCAAAATTAATTGTACAGGTAGAGTTTTGGGAAAGAAATGTAGCCATATGATTACGTTTCATTGTACATGTTTGTTAATATATGATTTATTTTATTAACCTGTATAAGGACCACGCGAGGGTGACAATGATAGCCGTATGTAAAGCTAGCAGGTTTTTATACACAGGGGTCTTTCTATACATGTGGTCGCTAAATCAGATTTCACAGTACATTCATTAATGGTATTAAGAGTGTATTTTAACATGCAATATCTCTGTAATATTTGAAGCTCATATTTTGAATGTAGTATTGCGACATACATGAGAAGCGAAATAGTCTGTAGTGTTTGATACACATTCAAGTGGACTAATCGCCAATTTTTTTTTTTTTTTGTATCTTCTAAGTTCCATGTTAGTTACTTTCTGTCGTTATAAATATGTATTGAATGTAGATCTTGTTGAAACTTTCTTTCTCTCTCATTTTATCTTTGCACTTTCTCTCTCTCCCTCGTTCATCTAAGTTTCCGCAGAAAGGCCAATGCTCGGCTGCTTTCTATATCCCACACTTTTCTGTACACCAATGTAAAAGATTAGCGAACTTTACCTCTTCGTATACAGTGTGAGTCAAAAATAAGTTTACACCTAGAAAATTGCTAATTTTTTTTGAAAATCATCTATGAACAGTAAATTGTTATTCATCTTATGAAAGAGTTTTTTTATCCCAAATAATTTGGTATCATTTTTGTGTGGTATGTGTTCACGCTTGGATGAACAGGAGGCATTTTTGGGGAGAGTGCAAAATCGACTTGCGCCAAAGTTGCTTATGTGATGTTTAAATAAAACAATTGAGATTGTGGTATTAAATCGGTTTTTGCATATCCAAATTACATCCCTAACGAAATTAATCATGCCACACATATCAAATATCGAATATGATGTGAATTTGTGCGCGTGTGCGTTTGGGTGTGAGACTTTGCTTCTGTAAAAAGCATATTCAATGCATTTTATTTGATACATTCAATTTTCTCTCACTCCGCTAATCCCAACATAATACATACTATATGCATCCCTTTGGCGCAAGTCGATTTTTGCACTCTAGCAAACAATGCCTCCTGCTCATCAAAGCGCGAACGATCTGTTATGCCTGTATTAAATTACAATCTGACGGACACGGGACTTGTATTTAAAGGTTTACGGAGGAGAGCTCAGAAGCGTTAATTTGGACTGGATTTATTGGACAAATACAATTGCCAAAATTGAGTGTAGGCTAAGCTGAGAGCCAGAAGGACGTTAACTCAGTCACACCAACAAGACCAACAGTTTATTGCACAGCGCCATCTCGTGGTCAACTTGCCAACAGTACGTAACCCAATACCTATATCCGCTTCACAGACAGAGGCCTCGATAGGAAAAGCAACAGCGCATCGAGTAAGAGGACTTTACTGCTACAGTTGACCTGAGATGGCGCTAGATACTCCTAGTATAGTGTGGCTTTAAGTGATTTGAGTTAACGTCCTTTTGAGTTTAGTTAGACTATACATGTGGATCATTCAACATATTGGACAATCACTCAATTTCTGTACTCCTTCTCTCTAAAAGATACAGAACAAGGCATTGATATTGTTTTCTACATATTTACATATATTTATGTTGCTGCAAATGTTCATTTTATGTTATGACAGGGTTTATGTTAGGTCATCATTTACTTTTTTAGGGGGGGGGGGGGTGGGTGCATAGTGACACAAATTACATCAGTATTTTGCCATATTTCCTTCAGGAATGGTGCAGACCCTCATATATTTTTGTTAAATTTATAATGATTGAAAAAAATACAAATTATTTCGAACTTTTTTTTTTTTTTTTTTTAACAATTTAAAAATATTGCTTCAAATCAAAGATATTTACAATCGTTGTTCATTATAACATTCGATCTGCATAAAAAATACAATACAATACAATTCAAAGTAAACAAATGAACATGTAAACGAATTAATTAGATATCAAATATCAAATCAAATTCAATTAAATTAGAGGTCTCCACTTTTGTTTGTGTGTATTCTGTTTTCCTTTTCTGAATGCAATTATATATTCTACTTGTTGAAGAAAGTCTAGTTCTTTTGTAAAACGTAAAAATGAAAGATTTTTTTCTTCATACTTTGTTTTATAAATAAAATATTTTGCATAAAATATAATTGTATTTATAAGATGGTGAGTTTTTTCGCCAACACCAAAACAAATATCTAGGTATGAAATTTTTTGAGTGTAAACATTTTTTCTTAATAGCCAAGCATTTATATCAGACCAAAATTGTTGAATTTTAGAACATGTACAAAACAAATGCAATAAACTTTGTGGTTCTTTTTTTTACAGAAATTACAGACTGGAGAGTTGTGTATGCCGTCGCCAAACGACGGTGGATAAATTTAAATTGAAATACACGAATCTTTGTGTCTAGCGTTACCCAATATATAATTTCAAATCTATTCTGCCATTGAATTAAGTCTCTCAAATTTACATTCAAATCATATGACCATTTTTCACATTGATTCGTATTCAATAAATTTAAAGAAAATGTAGACACTAATTTTTCATAACAGGGTTTGGTTACTTTTTTTAATCTAATAAATTTCATATATCCATCTTCTTCTCGTTCTTGTTCTAAATCACCTATTTTCAATATTCTTTTCCATTCTTTTTTCACACAAAATGGCAATGCAAAATATTCTAAGTAACATCCTTGATTCAACTGTAAAATTTCCTGTAACTCCAAAAAAGTTTTAAATGATCCATCTATTTTCATTATATCTTTTACAAACAAAATTCCTTTATCAAACCAGTTTTTATACAGAATTGTTTTTCCATCTATTTTGATATGAGAGTTATTCCATAGCGATTGATTCATAATATCTTTAAATTTCACGGGGTTGTAGTACCTGTAGTGTGACCAGGCAAAAAGAATATCTTTCCAAAATCCATTTATGCCGCAATAGTTCAAATCACTTCCTACAAAATTACACAAGAATATATACACTCCACCTATTTGTTTAGTATTGGCATAAAACAACTTTTTCCAATGACCGTCATTTTGTTCGTCCAAAACTCTTTTTACCCATGCAATTTTTAGGGCTTTACAAAAACTCTCTATATGCGTCATTTTTAATCCACCATCGTTCAAATTATTATACATAATACTTCTCTTTATTCGGTCACCTTTATTGTTCCAAATAAATTTAAATAATCTTTTTTGAAGAGTGTCAAAGAACTTTTTGGGTGGGCTAGGAGTGTTACTAAATAAATATACAAACTTTGGAATCACAAGTGTTTTGATTACTGCAATTTTTCCAACTAATGACAAACTCCTATTACTCCAAACATTTAGCAAATTATGAGTTTCTTTAATTTTGTCTTCAAAATTTAAATCATATAGATCAAGTTCATCTGAGACAGGTATTTTTATACCTAAATAAATTAATGAATCAGAAACCCATTTAAATTTCTTATCTATACATAAAGTACCCTGAAAATTACCTAAACGAACGATATTACTCTTTTCTATTTTTTTTTTTCAAACCTGAAATACTTGCAAATAGTGATAACATATTACAACATTTTTCTAAATTATCCTCGGTCGCTGATAAATAAATAACAGTATCATCTGCATATTGACTAAGTTTCACTTCCGAGTCGTTTACACGGATCCCTATAATATCATTTGATTGTCTAATCATCACCCCTAAAATTTCAGCACCAATTAAAAATAAATATGGTGAAAGAGGGCAACCTTGTCTTACACCCCTCTGTATATGGAATGACGGTGAGGAATATCCATTATTAAGTACACAACCTTCAATGTTATTATAAAGTGTTTTTATCCATTGAATACAATTTTCCTTAAAACCAAATTTCTTTAAGCATATGTACAAAAAATTCCATTCTAAAGAGTCGAATGCTTTTTCGAAATCAATAGAAAAAGCAAGACCATCTACAAAATGTGATTTACAAAATTCTATCATGTCTAAAAACAAACGAATATTTTCTCCAATATATCTATTTTTCATAAAACCAGTTTGATCAGAGCATATTAAGAGTGGAAGTACCTTTTTTATTCTATTTGCTATTATTTTAGCTAATATTTTATAGTCTGTATTTAATAAAGAAATTGGACGCCAATTTTTCAAATATAAATTATCTTTTCCTTGTTTAGGGAGTAAAGTAATTATTCCTCTTCTCATTGAGGGACAAAGTTCACCATTTTCAAAACATTTATTAAATACCTGACATAAGTCATCTTTTAACTCTTGCCAGAACACTTTATAAAAATTAACAGAAAGCCCATCTGATCCGGGCGTTTTATCATTGGGCATAGACATTACTGCTTCAAAACATTCAGCTTCTGTAATAGGACCTTCACATGAAACTGCAGATTCTTCTTCTAAAACGGGTAAGTCATATTCATTCCAACAAAATTCATTGTTTGCCTTTTCCGTTTGTCTAGTTGAATACAGTCTTTCATAAAAATTCTTTTCTTCTAACAAAATATCTTTTGGCTCAATCATTATTCTCCCATCGACAGATAATCTTGTTATATGTTTTTTATCAAAATTCCGTTTTTCTAAATTAAAAAAATATCGTGTATTCTTTTCCCCTTCAGCTATCCAAGTTGCTCTTGTACGAACCATTACACCTCTTATGTAAATTTCGTGTAAACTAATCAATTCCGTTTCATAAACATCAATCAATTCTTTCAATTCATCATTTCGAGGATCCAAATTTAAACGTTGTTGTGTTTTTTCGATTCTTTTTCTTAATTCATCTATATTTCGATTATTTTCTTTTTTACTTAATTTAGACAAATAGGTTATTTTTTGCTTTATTTTGAATTTAAAATATTCCCATTTCCTTTCCATTTCTGTTTCCTCAGTTTCATTTAAAAAAGAGACAATGGATAGTCTAATTTCCTCTTTTATCTTTTCATTCATCAATAGAGAAGAATTAAGTTTCCAAAAACCAGGTCCTCTTTTAGGGACTGATCGATTGATTTCAATAGTTATAGCTGAATGGTCACTGCGATAGCCAAACTTAATATCACATTCATTAACAAACTCCCGAAGACTACTAGACATAAGAAAATAATCGATTCTACTCTGAGAACCATTAGATTGCCAAGTATATTGAATCTTACATGGGTTTTCAACACGCCAAATATCAATCAAATCATAGTCCTCTTTTAATATTTTAAGGCAGTCATAGCATTTAGGGTGATATTGTTTTGAAGTTGGGTGTCTATCTAGAAAGGGGTTTTGTACCGTGTTCCAGTCTCCCCCAATGATTAGAGGCTCGGATCCATACGTTCCTAACAAATCATGTAATTTATTAAATACATTACAATCGTCGCTATTGGGACCATATACATTAACAACAGTAAAATTTGTATTATCATGCATTACATTTAATAAAAGAATTCGCCCTTGACCATCTCTGTGGATTGAGGAAACTTTCAAATTACTATTTGATTTAATCAAAATACATACTCCTGCGCTGCAAGATGTACCATGAGAAAAACAACATTTAAATCCCCATTCACTTGCCCATATTCTCTCTGAGTCTTTAACACTATGTGTTTCTTGTAAAAGAAATATATCAAATTGCATGTTCCTAAACCAATCAAACATGCATCTTCTTTTTAATCTATCTCCTAGACCTCTTACATTGAGAGAACATATCTTAACATGAATTGTATGGTCAGCCATAATCTGTTGATGCATAAATAATTTTACAGTCGAATGAAATTGTTTTAAAGTTAATGAAGCCAATTGACATTATATAGTACACGAAGAATAAAAACAGCAAAACAAAACAAAATAAGAAATGTTGTGAATTGCTTTCAGGCCTAGACTTATAGGCAAACAAAAATAAACATACAAATCTAACTACCCATGACAAATAAATAATTATAACAGAGAAAGAGGAAAACGGCAGGGCGACCACTTTCCGTCTACCTGACATAGTTGTAAAGCTCAGGAGAGGAGCTATGGATATAAAAATATCATAGTTGTCGGCACATTAATATGACACAGTAATGGTTTTTGTGTGACTTAAAATCTGAAGCTATATTTTCATGAAATCATTTCAGTAAATCATTTTCCCATCACTGTTGTCAAGGTCGGTCAACCTCAGTGTTTTCAAGGGGCCGGGTTGATCCTTAGGGCCATCTTTATATTTGATGACACGGGGCACTGAGTTGGGTATGAACGCGAATTTGTTCTGCGAACGGAGCTCTTTTACTTTCGTCATAAGTCTATTATGGTCGATCCTTGTATCTTTGTGGACGTCATCACTGATACCTATTCGAGACCCACGGATCTTAACATCTTTCAGTTTGCTGCTTTGTTTCAATATCGCTACTCTGTCGGCGAAACGCAGAAGCTTTACGTGTATTGGACGGGATCTTGATTGGGGTTGTTTCTCGCTTCGCTACTCAGCTCGATGGACTCTTGCAGGTGTTCTGTGAGCACGTTCTATTTCCACATCTTTCATATGCAAATAGGTGTTGAAAAAATTACGTGCGAATGTTACGCAATCACTGTTTTCGCTCGCAACTCCCTCTTCCCCTTCGGGGATGCCATGTAGAATCACGTTGTTTTGTTTACTACGGTTAACTAGGTCGACCACGCCTCTTCTAAGCTCATTTACATATTCATAGCTAGCTTTCGACGCTTGAATATTTTGAACTTCTTCTTTGATTTCTCCCATTTCTGATTCCATATACTCAGTTGCATTCTCCAAATCTTGAATTCTCGTATCCATTCTCTCAAACTTGGTCTCTATTTTACTCATTCTCTCAGATATAGCGTCAATTTTAATATTAATCTCATCTAAGACAGAGACCTTTTCCAGAATGTTACGTAACATCGAGTCACTACTGGTACCGTGTGTAGGTTTACTAGTACGTACCGTACTTTCCGATTCGAACTTGAATTGGTAAAAATTGATCAACCCAATGGCTAAATATTACTTATTGACAGCAGAGAGAGAAAAATTTTAGTACATGTAATTGTCTCTTTTTAATAGCAGGTCGATTATAGGAATACATGTTCTGCTTTATTAGTGTCAAGAGGGTGTCTATTAAATATGAACATGTATTTTTATACAATTTAAGTACATGTATCAACGTAAACAAATACAATTAATACTTAAATTATTCATAACCTTTGTATATTTGATGATTTTTTTTTTGGTTTAACTGAAGAATGAAAGGTGGACTGCTTGAATTAGCGCATTTGTTGAATACTTTTAGATGTAAGCTTTAAAATGTCTAATCCTCAAGAAACATGCATTGAACATTCAAATAATTTTGTAAAATACATGTGCTTAATAAATTACCAAACTTGGTAAGGGTATGAATATTTTAGTTATTAACTGTACATTGATATGTTTTATAAACATGCACAAACGTCTACGTGTCTTAAATAAGTAGTAATGAATAGTCTGCTGAGAGCCAGAAGGGTGTTTAATCATATGCTTTGACATACATGTAGATTGTAGAGTTAATATCCTTCAGGCTCCAAGTAGATGAAGCAGGAAATTATGTTGCCTTTGATCATTTCCTTCCGTATGTTCGACTGCTACATGTATTTACTTCTTGAAAAGTTTTTTGTGATTCTGCACATGTATGTACCGGTAATTAAGAATGTCTTTTTTTTTAGAATGAATTGTAAATTTGTGGAAGTTTCTATCATTTTCTACTGATCATTTCTATTGTCAGCATTCATTCTGTCATGATCGTTGAAGGTTATGTATTGTGCCTTGTTCACACATAACATGCTTAACCGCCTAACGAGACAAATCTGCAATGAGCAATGTGTTAATGTGTCCCATATAATATGTGACTTTTATCCATTTATTTCATCCAAAAATGATCTTCTGGTATGAACACTAATCAATGTCTGCTCCGATATTACTAACATTGCTTTTTGTCCATACCATGGGCTTTCTCTGTTCTGGATGAAATATGTGGACAAAAGACAAAAGACAAAACGTTACAGTACCTAAATAGCAAACTTTTATATGAATTGATTTCCAACTGATGCAAAAAAGCGCATTACGTAGATGTAAGCTTATAATAAAATCTCTATCTTTCATGATGTTTGAATACTACATTTGCAATACAACCGAAATACAAAACAGCTTGTTAAATAACAAATGCATTTACGTATTTATGAATGAATATAGAGAATGGTAATATTAAAGTACATACTTGCAAAAAGAGCTGCAGAATGTTGTTACTGGCACAATCTTCAGAGGCGACCGCAAGGAGCCAGTTAAGGCAAGATCCCCCCCTTTTAGTTTATCTTATTACTATTATATTTAATTTGTTTGGATTGATGTTAATCATAAAGTTTTGCCTAAATGACCCCCACATTCGTCTGATAATCTAGTTTAAATTATTTTCTAATAGATTTGGGGGGAATTGAACCCCTCCCACCATTTATACAATCTGGAGCCGCCCCTGATCTTACAGGCAATAATGTATTTAACGTAATTAGACGATTGTGTACAATCTACATTGCTTCATTGTAGCGTACACCGTTGTTTTGTGTGGGACAAAGTGTATGCATGTTTCATGAAAAGACATGTGTAATATACAAATATTCTTTACAAACATTGAAATATATGAAACTTGCATAAAATAATGTGGATTTTCAGTCTTTATTTGTTTCTTTGTGCACACAAATACTTGAGAGGGAAAGGGGGATAGGGAAAAAAGTTAAGGTTAGGGGCACAGTGTAATTGAGAGAGGGGTAGGATGAGAAAAAGAAGAAGAAAGAGAGAAAGAAAGAAAAAGACAATGGGGGGTAGGCAGAGAGACAGAGAGAGGATGAGACAAAGAGGGGATGAAGAAGTAAAGAGAAAGAGAGAGGGAGAATGAATACAGACGGAAAGATATAAACGAAGGAAGGGGGAGGAGATAACTTGGGATAGGGAAGGAGAGGGGAAGAGGATAAGATAAAGAGGGGATGAAGAAGTAAACAGAGGGGGGAGAAATGAATGAAAGAGTGAGAGAAATGGGCAGCGGGAGAAAGAAGGAGTGAGGAAGAGAGAGAGAGAGAGGGGGGATAAATAAGGAAAGAGGTGGGGGGGGGTAAGGAGGAAAGAGAGAGGGGAGGAAAATGAGGGTGCGAGAGAGAGAGTGAGAAAGAGAGGGGGTAGACAGACACGATAACATATAATCATAATGAGAGTAGTTAAAGATATTTATAGTGTTGTTTTCGCATGGAATAAGCCAAAGAGGGGGCACCAGTGAAATAGGGGAGGATAGGGGGGGGGGGGGTGGGGGGGGGGGGGGGTATGAAGTACGAAGCTTTCTGTCTCTTTCAGTCTTAATCTGTCTCGTTCAATCTCTATCTGTCTGTCTGTCTCTCTCTCTCTCCTCCTCCTCCCCCCCCCCCTCTCTCTCTCTCTCTCTCCCTCTCTCGTGTCTGTCAATTTGTTCCCAATATTCATGTCAATGTCCCCACCCCCTCTTAAAATATTGTAACAAACCCATCACTTCAAATTTCTTATTCATCTAATTTTGTATTTCGATTGCCTCTTATTTTGAAATTCCTGATGAAACGCAGAAATGAAAAACATCTAGATTTTAAGGACAAGTCTTTAATATAAAGCCAGAACTCACCTTTACCTTTAAGAGAGAGTGAGAAAAATAGAGGTAGGATGAGAGAAAGAAAGAAGGAGACAGTGGGGGTAGGGAGAGAGAGACAGATAGAGGATGAGATTAAGAGGGGATGAAGAAAGAGAGAGAGAGAGAGAGAGAGGAGAAAAAGGACAGAGAGAAAGAGGAAGAATGAATACAGACGGAAAGTTAGAAAAGAAGGAAGGGAGATATCGAGGGATAGGGAAAGGGGGGGGGGGTAGACGATAAGATAAAGAGGGTATGAAGAGAACATAGGGGTGATAAAGAAGGAAAGAGTAAGAGAAAGGGGTAGCAGGTGAAAGAGGGAGTGACAAAGAGAGTGATATAGAGAGAGAGGATTGATAGGGGAGGGAAATGAGGGTATGTGAAAGGGTAAGAAATAGAGGGGGGTAGAGAGATCTAATAACAGATAATCATAATGAGAATATTTAAACATTTACAGTGTTGATGTCGCATAGATCAAGCCAATGAGGGGGCACCAGCGAAACAGGAGAGGGGAAAGGTCATACCTGTAACTCTAAGATTCGTTAAAGTAGGATTTCTCTCTCTTCCTTCTCCTCCCCTCTCCCCTTCTCTCTCTCTCTCTCTCTCTCTCTCTTATATCTCTGTCTCTCCCTCTCTCTCTGTCTCTACGAATCTTTTCTCTCCCTCCCCCTCTCTCTATCTCTCCTTCCCTTCCTCGATCTCTATCTCCCTCTCTCCTGTTTGTCAATTATTTCCCGCTATCCCTGTCAATGCCACAACTTCTCTTTAAAATATTGTAACAAACCCACCACTTCATAATTCTTTTTTATCTCATTTTCCATCCGATTGCTTTAATTTGGAAATCTCTGATGAGACTCACAATGACAACCATTTGGATTTTGAATGAAACCAATACCCAAAGATATTCATAACCGATGGAAACTTTCATGATGACTTCACAACACAATAAACATATTTTCAACTGCTAAATTTCAATACTTTTTTTCTCAATGTGGTAATGTCAAACTGATTAATGTCTTATCAAATATTCGTTGGTTTCCCTTCTATTTATGTTCTTTTAAGGGACTTAATTTGTTCATATCATAAAATAAAAGCTACCTACATCAATGTTTATATACAGAATTCATGCAACTGTATCATATCATATATAGTACCAAACATGAAACTAATGTGACATAACCACTAACTAAGATATTTCAAAAATTGTGATACTTCGATTGTATCGAATTTATTTTGATTACATTTCATATCGAGATAGGTGCAAATTTAATTCTTTTTAAAATTATACAGCATGTATCCTACGCTTTTCACTTCCAAAACATTTTCCATAGAAAATACACTGAGCAAATTTTTTTTTTGACAAGATTAATTTCTCTTCTCCCTATTTCATGACCTATTAAAATATTTTTTCCGTAAAAAAAAAATTCTTTAATTAAACAAAGTATCGATTAAATTGGATACATTCTTCCTCCCCCAAAAAATCTAATATTCTTAACAAAAACTGACAAGGTATACATCTGAAAACGTGTCGTTATTGTATGCACAACAAATATATACACACGAACATGTCGGTTTACTGTATTCTGGGTAAAGATTGACATTGCCTTTTCATAATCATCTTCTAGCAAACTGTCTCAGGATTTCAATCGTTTCCAATCCCGTTTTCAATAGTTCTCAGGATAGAAAACCGAAGTGATAATGTCATATTCGTTTGTTGACAAGGTTACTGATTTTAAACAGCAGTCAGAGCATGCGCATGAGGTTCACCACGAAATCAGGTCGAGGAAGGCAAATTCAGTGGTTGGTGCTTGGGTGATCATCGCACTATTGTTCAGCACAAAATTGTTTGGAACCAGCAACCTTGACAACTTAGCCATTATGACGTCATACTTTTTTTTTATGCTACAGCTATTTTCATGACTGTGTATGGTCTCCAGATAGATAACAAAACTGCGAAATTATCTAATTGGTATAGCATTTGTATTTGTATACATGTTCCACACACCACAAAAAGCAAAACAAACGTACAAGATATAAACTAATGTAACAATACAAATGCTATTGTACATTCCATAGCATAGAAAAAGAATACCCCTCCCCCGAAAAACCCCAAAACACATGAATCAAACAGACAAAACAACAATAACTTCTCAACTAGCAAATGAGATTACTGAATGCGAGTAGTTGTATGTGGACTGGGATATCATATAATGCAGTGATCTTCATATTGTGAGATGGACAAAATAATTTCAACTTATTTGATTATTATAGCATCTCTTCCATCAACCTACACAGCCAAGATCAAAATATCTCATATAATAATTAATAATCAACTAAGTTAAATCATACAACTACTGTAAACTATGCTGCTATATACATTGCATTCGCATACTAGATGTGAATAATGTATTGATATTATGCTGATAAAATACCCTTGCTATATATAGTAAGTCATCATCATAATCATCGTCATCATCATCCTCATGAACATGAACAGTAGTGTTTGTTGTGATACTTCTTTGATATATACATGTATGTTTCACCATGTATCAAAGCAAATTAAAAAAATCGACAATTTAAATGTTCCAAGTAATTCATATAATCTACATGTCGTGATTGTGAGCGATGACAAACTGTGCAGCTTACATGTATACTATCATTCTACTATCTGTTTTATTAAACTATATCAAAGATTGAGACCGGACCCTCGTTAAGTGACGCAGATCGACGCGTTTCGACGCGTTTCGACGCGAAAGACGTCATCGAACCGCCCACGATCGGACCCATGGAGCTCCTCGTATTATCATTATAAATACTTGTTGGATACATATATAACAATATGTCAAATACCTACATGTACATGAGAAATTAACAATTACATGTTACAAACACTTAGTAGAGTGCAGCTAGTAAACTGGTTGGGTTCATTTATATCAACATGTCATACAGGCAAACGAAAATTCAGCAAATTGAATCATACAAATTCTCAGTATCTGTTCTATCAAACAACATATCAAAGATTAACATATCTCATAAAATAATAATACAATATGCAGTGTTGAATTTTACAAATACTTGGTATTTTCCGCCATGAACATATCATGATCATACTTGCTATGTAACTACTTTAGTGATAGATAACGAGACTTTGCCCTGTCTAGTTGTTATATTTTTCATTCTATAAATTATACTTTTTGGAAACATGAATATATCAAATGTCTCATTGATTTTGTTTGGATTTTTTTTTGAAATAGAAAAACTCGGTATTAGACAGCTTATTTACATGTTGCGAGTGTGTCAGATAACAAGGCTGCAACTTATTTCATTATGCTTTTATCAAACTACACATACATCACGAAGTGTCTATTATAAAAGTTATACAATCAACAAATTGTTGTACTACTTGTACTGGGTTGTATGCATTTATGTACATATTATGAGCATGGTTTTAATGTAAATAATTTGTGATATATAACGAGACTTTTCAACCTATTTAATTGTTGTACTATTCATTCCATCATATTTACTTGTTCAATACATAAATGAACAAGTTTCATAACAACAACAACAAAATCAACAAGTCGAATGTTGCAGTAACTTGGTATCATGCAGCTATTTACATTTTGTGATTGTGTTAGATGACAAAACTCTACAACTAATTTCATTATGTTAGCATCGCTTTTATCAAACTACAATTATACACAACAAAGAGTCTTATAGAAAAAATACAACAAAATCTTACAAATACTGGGTATTCTGTACCACATGTTGTGAGCATATTGTTATGCATATTCTTGCATTAATTGATTACAATGTCATACAATCTTTTTGTAACTAATTTCTTGATAGATAACGAGACTCTGGAACCTGTTTTCTTGTCCCATTGTTCTAGCGAATATTCATATCGACTTATCTCAAAGCAACAACAACAAAATCGAATGATGCCAAAACTGTGTTTAATTTATCTATTTACATGTTGAGAGTGTGTTAGAAAACAAGACTACAACTCATATCAATGTTATATCGTTTGTCCTGGCCAAAATCAGATATCAAAGGTTTACCTGTCTCATACCAACAACAAAAACTCACTGTGTTGATTCTGGGTATTTTGCTGATGTGTGCATTTTAAAGAATGCAAGTAATGTAAATATTGTCTCGATAGATAACGAGACTTTCCAACATATTTAATTGTTATATTATTCATTCTATCAAATATACGAGTTGAGTACATATATCGACATATCTCATAGCAAAAACAGGAGTCAACAAATTGAATCATACAAAAACTCAGTATAATACAGCTATTTACATGAAGTAACTGAGTTAAATGACAAAACTCTGCAACTTATTTCATTATTTTAGCATCGCTTGTATCAAATTGCATATACATAACAAAGAGTCTCATAGAAAAATTATAAATCAACAAATTTCATCTTACAAATATTGGGTATAATGCAGCTAATAGATGCTTACATGTTCTGAGCATATTTAAAATGCATATTCTTGCATGATAGATTACAATGCTATGCAATCTAAAGCATACTTGTATAAGGGTTTGTTAAACATATTGACAAGACAACAGGTGTATCATTCAATTTGTGCTCAGTAGTAGGATTGGTTGAAAATGTATTTGACTGCCACCACCCCCCCCCCCCCCCCTCTCATCCATCAATCGTCTACAAATGTATATTTTGATTACTCATGAATATAAAACACATTTGATTTGACTTCTCTAGCTGAACAAAAACGATAAATCAATTTGAAACTTTCCCAAAAATACACCTATTCACCTATAC